>JAVLSZ010000418.1:0-22500 GCA_032313775.1 Urocyon cinereoargenteus | reverse complement strand
AACACTAACCCGTACCCTAACCCTAACACGTACCCTAACCCTAACCCTAACCCTCACCCTAACCAGGACCCTAACCCTAACCCCTAACCCCTAACCCTAACCCTAACCCTAACCCGTATCCTAAACCTAACCCTAACCCTAACCCTAACCCTAACCCTAACCCTAACCCTTAACACTAACCCGAACCCGTACCCTAACCCTAACCCTAACCCGTACCCTAACCCTACCCCGTACCCTAACCATACTCCGTACCCTAACCCTAACCCTAAACCTAACCCGTACCCTAACCCTAACCCTAATCCTTTCCTAAACCTAACCCTAACCCTAACCCTCACCCTAACCCGTACCCTAACCCGTACCCTAACCCTAAACCGTACCCTAACCCTAACCCTAACCCTAACCCGTACCCTAACCCTAACCCTAACCCTAACACTAACCCGTACCCTAACCCTAACCCGTACCCTAACCCGTACCCTAACCATCACCCTAACCCTAACCCTAAACCTAACCCTAACCCCTAACCCCTAACGTTATCCTAACCCTAACCCGTATACTAAACCTAACCCTAACCCTAACCCTAACCCTAACCCGTACACTAAACCTAACCCTAACCCGTACCCTAACCCTAACCCTAACCCTAACCCGTACCCTAACCCGTACCCTAACCCGTACCCTAACCCGTACCCTAAAGCTAACCCTAACCCTAACCCGTACCCTAACCCTAACCCTAACCCTAACCCGTACCCTAACCCTAACCCTAACCCGTACCCTAACCCGTACCCTAAACCTAACCCAAACCCGTACACTAAACCTAACCCTAACCCGTACCCTAACCCTAACCCTAACCCTAACCCGTACCCTAACCCTAACCCTAACCCGTACCCTAACCCGTACCCTAAACCTAACCCTAACCCTAACCCGTACCCTAACCCTAACCCTAACCCTAACCCCTAACCCCTAACCCTAACCCGAACCCTAACCCGTACCCTAACCCTAACCCTAACCCGTACACTAAACCTAACCCTAACCCGTACCCTAACCCTAAACCTAACCCTAACCCGTACCCTAACCCTAACCCTAACCCGTACCCTAACCCGTACCCTAAACCTAACCCTAACCCTAACCCGTACCCTAACCCTAACCCTAACCCTAACCCCTAACCCCTAACCCTAACCGTAACCCTAACCCGTATCCTAAACCTAACCCTAACCCTAACCCTAACCCTAACCCTAACCCTTAACACTAAACTTAACCCGTACCCTAACCCTAACCCTAACCCGTACCCTAACCCTAACCGGTACCCTAACCCTAACACGTACCCTAACCCGTACCCTAACACTAATCCTAACCCTAACCCTAACCCGTACCCTAAACCTAACCCTAACCCTAACCCTAACCCTAACCTGTACCCTAACCCTTACCCTAAACCTAACCCTAACCCGTACGCTAACCCTAACACTAACCCTAACCCTAACCCTAACCCTAACCCTTTACTAACCCTAACCCTAACCCTAACCCTAATCCGTAACCTAAACCTAACCCTAACCCGTACCCTAACCCTAACCATACCCTAACCCTAACCCAAACCCTAAATCTAACCCGTACCCTAAACCTAAAACTAACCCTAACCCGTACCCTAACCCTAACCCGTACCCTAACCCTAACACTAACCCTAACCCAACCCTAACCCTAACCCATACCCTAACCCTAAGCCTAAACCTAACCCGTACCCTAACCCTAACCCTAACCAGTACCCTAACCCTAACCCTAACCAGGACCCTAAACCTAAACCGTACCCTAAACCTAACCCTAACCCTAACCCGTAACCTAACCCGTACCCTAACCCTACCCCGTACCCTAACCCTAACCCGTACCCTAACCCTAACCCTAACCCTAACCCGTACCCTAACACTAACCCTAACCCTAACACTAACCCGTACCCTAACCCTAACCTTAACCCTAACCCGTACCCTAACCATCACCCTAACCCTAACCCTAACCCTAACCCTTAAACCCTAACCCTATCCTAACCCTAACCCGTATCCTAAACCTAACCCTAAACCTAACCCTAACCCTAACCCGTACCCTAAACCTAACCCTAACCCGTACCCTAACCCTAACCCTAACCCTAACCCTTTCCTAAACCTAACCCTAACCCTAACCCTAAAACTAACCCTAACCCTAACCCGTACCCAAAACCTAACCCGTACCCTAACCCTAACCCTAACCCTAACCCGTACGCTAAACCTAACCCTAACACTAACCCTAACCCTAACTCTAACCCATACCCTAACCCTAACCCTAACCCTAAACCTAAACCTAATCCGTACCCTAGCCTAACCCTAAACCGTACCCTAACCCTAACCCTAACCCTAACCCTAAACTTAACCCGTACCCTAACCCTAACCCTAACCCTAACCCTAACCCGTACCCTAACCCTAACCCTAAACCTAACCCTAACCCGTACCCTAACACTAAACCTAACCAGTACCCTAACCCTAACCCTAACCAGTACCCTAACCCTAAACCGTACCCTAAACCTAACCCTCACCCTAAACCGTACCCTAACCCGTACCCTAACCCTAAACCGTACACTAACCCTAACCCTAACCCTAACCCGTACCCTAACCCTAACCCTAACCCTAACACTAACCCGTACCCTAACCCTAACCCGTACCCTAACCCATACCCTAACCCTCACCCTAACCCTAACCCTAACGACTAACCTCTAACCCTAACCCTAACCCTAACTCGTACCCTAAACCTAACCCTAACCCTTACCCTTACCTTAACCCGTACCCTAAACCTAACCCTAAACCGTACCCTAACCCTAACCCTAACCATAACCCTAACCCTTTACTAACCCTAACCCTAACCCTAACCCTAACCCGTACCCTAAACCTAACCCGTACCCTAACCCTAACCCTAACCCTAACCCTAACCAGTACGCTAAGGCTAACCCTAACACTAACCCTAACCCTAACCCTAACCCTAACCCGTACCATAACCCTAACCCTAACCCTAACCCTAACCCTAATCCGTACCCTAACCCTACCCCTAACCCGTACCCTAACCCTAAAACTAACCCTAACCCTAAACTTAACCCGTACCCTAAACCTTACCCTAACCCTAACCCTAACCCTAACCTAACCCTAACCCTAACCCTAATCCGTACCCTAACCCTAACCCTAACCCTAACCAGTACCCTAACCCTAACCATAACCCGCACCCTCACCCTAACACGTACCCTAACCCTAACCCTAACCCTAACACTAATTCGTACCCTAACCCGTACCCTAACCCTAACCCGTACCCTAACCCTAATCCTAAACCTAACCCAACCCTAACCCTAACCCGTACCCTATCCCTAAGCCTAACCCTAACCCGTACCCTAACCCTAACCCTAACCAGTACCCTAACCCTAACACTAACCAGGACCCTAAACCTAAACCGTACCCTGAACCTAACCCTAACCCTAACCCGTAACCTAACCCATACCCTAACCCTACCCCGTACCCTAACCCTAACCCGTACCCTAACCCTAATCCTAACCCTAACCCGTACCCTAACCCTAACCCTAACACTAACCCGTACCCTAAACCTAACCCTAACCCTAACCCGTACCCTAACCATCACCCTAACCCTAACCCTAACCCTACCCCTAACCCCTAACCCTATCCTAACCCTAACCCGTATCCTAAACCTAACCCTAAACCTAACCCTAACCCTAACCCGTACCCTAAACCTAACCCTAACCCGTTCCCTGACCCTAACCCTAACCCTAACCCTTTCCTAACCTAACCCTAACCCTAATCCTAACCCTAACCCTAACCCGTACCCAAAACCTAACCCGTAACCTAACCCTAACCCTAACCCTAACCCGTACGCTAACCCTAACCCTAACACTAACCCTAACCCTAACTCTAACCCATACCCTAACCCTAACCCTAACCCTAACCCTAACCCTAAACCTAATCCATACCCTAGCCTAACCCTAAACCGTACCCTAACCCTAACCCTAACCCTAACCCTAAACTTAACCGTACCCTAACCCTAACCCTAACCCTAACCCTAACCCGTACCCTAACCCTAACCCAAACCTAACCCTAACCCGTACCCAAACCCTAAACCTAACCAGTACCCTAACCCTAACCCTAACCAGTACCCTAACACTAAACCGTACCCTAAACCTAACCCTAAACCTAAACCGTACCCTAACCCGTACCCTAACCCTAAACCGTTACACTAACCTAACCCTAACCTAACCCGTACCCTAACCCTAACCCTAACCCTAACACTAACCCGTACCCTAACCCTAACCCGTACCCTAACCCATACCCTACCTAACCCTCACCCTAACCCTAAACCTAACCCTAACGACTAACCTCTAACCCTAACCCTAACCCTAACCCGTACCCTAAACCTAACCCTAACCCTTACCCTTACCCTAACCCATACCCTAAACCTAACCCTAACCCGTACCCTAACCCTAACCCTAACCCTAACCCTAACCCTAACCTTTACTAACCCTAACCCTAACCCTAACCCTAACCCGTACCCTAAACCTAAACCGTACCTAACCCTAACCCTAACCTAACCCGTACCCTAACACTAACCCTAACCCTAACACTAACCCGTACCCTAACCCTAACCTTAACCCTAACCCGTACCCTAACCATCACCTAACCCTAACCCTAACCCTAACCCTTAAACCCTAACCCTATCCTAACCCTAACCCGTATCCTAAACCTAACCCTAAACCTAACTCTAACCCTAACCCGTACCCTAAACCTAACCCTAACCCGTACCCTAACCCTAACCCTAACCTAACCCTTTCCTAAACCTAACCCTAACCCTAACCCTAAACCTAACCCTAACCCTAACCCGTACCCAAACCTAACCCGTACCCTAACCCTAACCCTAACCCTAACCCGTACGCTAAACCTAACCCTAACACTAACCCTAACCCTAACTCTAACCCATACCCTAAACCCTAACCCTAACCCTAAACCTAAACCTAATCCGTACCCTAGCCTAACCCTAAACGTACCCTAACCCTAACCCTAACCCTAAACCTAAACTTAACCCGTACCCTAACCCTAACCCTAACCCTAACCCTAACCCGTACCCTAACCCTAACCCCTAAACCTAACCCTAACCCGTACCCTAACACTAAACCTAACCAGTACCCTAACCCTAACCCTAACCAGTACCCTAACCCTAAACCGTACCCTAAACCTAACCCTCACCCTAAACCGTACCCTAACCCGTACCCTAACCCTAAACCGTACACTAACCCTAACCCTAACACTAACCCGTACCCTAACCCTAACCCTAACCCTAACACTAACCCGTACCCTAACCCTAACCCGTACCCTAACCCATACCCTAACCCCTCACCCTAACCCTAACCCTAACGACTAACCTCTAACCCTAACCCTAACCCTAACTCGTACCCTAAACCTAACCCTAACCCTTACCCTTACCTTAACCCGTACCCTAAACCTAACCTAAACCGTACCCTAACCCTAACCCTAACCATAACCCTAACCCTTTACTAACCCTAACCCTAACCCTAACCCTAACCCGTACCCTAAACCTAACCCGTACCCTAACCCTAACCCTAACCCTAACCCTAACCAGTACGCTAAGGCTAACCCTAACACTAACCCTAACCCTAACCCTAACCCTAACCCGTACCATAACCCTAACCCTAACCCTAACCCTAACCCTAATCCGTACCCTAACCCTACCCCTAACCGTACCCTAACCCTAAAACTAACCCTAACCCTAAACTTAACCCCGTACCCTAACCCTTACCCTAACCCTAACCCTAACCCTAACCTAACCCTAACCCTAACCCTAATCCGTACCCTAACCCTAACCCTAACCCTAACCAGTACCCTAACCCTAACCATAACCCGCACCCTCACCCTAACACGTACCCTAACCCTAACCCTAACCCTAACACTAATTCGTACCCTAACCCGACCCTAACCCTAACCCGTACCCTAACCCTAATCCTAAACCTAACCCAACCCTAACCCTAACCCGTACCCTATCCCTAAGCCTAACCCTAACCCGTACCCTAACTCTAACCCTAACCAGTACCCTAACCCTAACACTAACCAGGACCCTAAACCTAAACCGTACCCTGAACCTAACCCTAACCCTAACCCGTAACCTAACCCATACCCTAACCCTACCCCGTACCCTAACCCTAACCCGTACCCTAACCCTAATCTAACCCTAACCCGTACCCTAACCCTAACCCTAACACTAACCCGTACCCTAAACCTAACCCTAACCCTAACCCGTACCCTAACCATCACCCTAACCCTAACCCTAACCCTACCCCTAACCCCTAACCCTATCCTAACCCTAACCCGTATCCTAAACCTAACCCTAAACCTAACCCTAACCCTAACCCGTACCCTAAACCTAACCCTAACCCGTTCCCTGACCCTAACCCTAACCCTAACCCTTTCCTAACCCTAACCCTAACCCTAATCCTAACCCTAACCCTAACCCGTACCCAAAACCTAACCCGTAACCTAACCCTAACCTAACCCTAACCCGTACGCTAACCCTAACCCCTAACACTAACCCTAACCCTAACTCTAACCCATACCCTAACCCTAACCCTAACCCTAACCCTAACCCTAAACCTAATCCATACCCTAGCCTAACCCTAAACCGTACCCTAACCCTAACCCTAACCCTAACCTAAACTTAACCCGTACCCTAACCCTAACCCTAACCCTAACCCTAACCCGTACCCTAACCCTAACCCTAAACCTAACCCTAACCCGTACCCAAACCCTAAACCTAACCAGTACCCTAACCCTAACCCTAACCAGTACCCTAACACTAAACCGTACCCTAAACCTAACCCTAAACCTAAACCGTACCCTAACCCGTACCCTAACCCTAAACCGTACACTAACCCTAACCCTAACCCTAACCCGTACCCTAACCCTAACCCTAACCCTAACACTAACCCGTACCCTAACCCTAACCCGTACCCTAACCCATACCCTAACCCTCACCCTAACCCTAAACCTAACCCTAACGACTAACCTCTAACCCTAACCCTAACCCTAACCCGTACCCTAAACCTAACCCTAACCCTTACCCTTACACTAACCCATACCCTAAACCTAACCCTAACCCGTACCCTAACCCTAACCCTAACCTAACCCTAACCCTAACCCTAACCCTTTACTAACCCTAACCCTAACCCTAACCCTAACCCGTACCCTAACCTAAACCGTACCCTAACCCTAACCCTAACCCTAACCCTAACCAGTACGCTAACGCTAACCCTAACACTACCCCTAACCCTAACACTAACCCTAACCCGTACCATAACCCTAACCCTAACCCTAACCCTAACCCTAATCCGTACCCTAACCCTACCCCTAACCCATACCCTAACCCTAAAACTAACCCTAACCCTAAACTTAACCCGTACCCTAACCCTAACCCGAACCCTAACCTAACCCTAACCCTAACCTAACCCTAACTCTAACCTAACCCGTACCCTAACCCTAACCCTAAACCTAACCCTAACCAGTACCCTAACCCTAACCATAACCCGTACCCTAACCCTAACCCGTACCCTAACCCTAACCCTAACCCTAACCCTAATTCGTACCCTAAACCGTACCTAACCCTAAAACTAACCCTAACCCTAAACTTAACCCGTACCCTAACCCTAACCCGAACCCTAACCCTAACCCTAACCCTAACCAGTACCCTAACCCAAACCCTAACCAGGACCCTAACCCTAAACCGTACCCTAAACCTAATCCTAACCCTGACCCGTACCCTAACCCGTACACTAACCCTACCCCGTACCCTAACCCTAACCCGCACCCTAACCCTAACCCTAACCCTAACCCGTACCCTAACCCTAACACTAACCCTAACACTAACCCGTACCCTAACCCTAACCCGTACCCTAACCCGTACCCTAACCATCACCCTAACCCTAACCCTAACCCTAACCCCTAACCCCTAACCCTATCCTAACCCTAACCCGTATCCTAAACCTAACCCTAACCCTAACCCTATCCCTAACCCGTATCCTAAACCTAACCCTAACCCGCACCCTAACCCTAACCCTAACCCTAACCCTTTCCTAACCCTAACACTAACCCTAAACCTAACCCTAACCCGTACCCTAAAACTAACCCGTACCCTAACCCTAACCCTAACCCATACCCGTACGCTAAACCTAACCCTAACACTAACCCTAACCCTAAATCTAAACCATACCCTAACCCTAACCCTAACCCTGAACCTAACCCTAATCCGTACCCTAGCCTAACCCTAAACCGTACCCTAACCCTAACCCTAACCCTAACCCTAAACTTAACCCGTACCCAAACCCTAACCCTAACCCTAACCCTAACCCGTACCCTAACCCTAACCCTAAACCTAACCCTAACCCGTACCCTAAACCTAAACCTAACCAGTACCCTAACCCTAACCCTAACCAGTACCCTAACCCTAAACCGTACCCTAAACCTAACCCTCACCCTAACCCGTACCCTAACCCGTACCCTAACCCTAACCCTAACCCTAACACTAACTCGTACCCTAGCCCTAACCCGTACCCTAAGCCGTACCCTAACCCTCACCCTAACCCTAACCCTAACCCTAACCACTAACCTCTAACCCTAACCCTAAACCTAACCCGTACCCTAAACCTAACCCTAACACTTACCCTAACCCTAACCCGTACCCTAAACCTAACCCTAACCCATACCCTAACCCTAACCCTAACCCTAACCCTAACCCTTTACTAACCCTAACCCTAACCCTAACCCTAACCCGTACCCTAAACCTAACCCATACCCTAACCCTAACCCTAACCCTAACCAGTACGCTAACGCTAACCCTAACACTAACCCTAACCCTAACCCGTACCATAACCCTAACCCTAACCCTAACCCTAACCCTAATCCGTACCCTAACCCTACCCCTAACCCGTACCCTAAACCTAAACCTAACCCTAACCCTAAACTTAACCCGTACCCTAACACTAACCCTAACCCTAACCCTAACCCGTACCCTAACCCTAACCCTAACCCAAACCCTAACCCTAACCCGTACCCTAACCCTAACCCTAACCCTAACCCTAACCCGTACCCTACCCTAACCCTAACCCTAACCCTAACCCTAACCCGTATCCTAAACCGTAACCTAACCCTAATCCTAACACTAACCTTAACCCCTAAACCTAACCCTAAACCTATCCCGTACCCTAACCCGTACCCTAACCCTAACCCTAACCCTAACCCGTACCCTAACCCTAACCTTAACCCGTACCCTAACCCTAACCCTAATTCTAACCCTAACCCTTTCCTAACCCTAACCCTAACCCTAACGCTAACCCTAACCCTAACCCGTACCCTAACCCTAACCCGTACCCTAACACTAACCCTAACCCTAATCCTAACCCTAACCCGTATGCTAACCCTAACCGTAACACTCACCCTAACCCTAACCCGTATCCTAACCCTAACCCGTACCCTAACCCTAACCCTAACACTAACCCTAACCCTAACCCCTAACCCTAACCCTAACCCGTACCCTAACCCTAACCCATACCCTAAACCTAACCCTACCCTAACACTAAACCGTACCCTAACCCACCCCGTTCCCTAACCCTAACCCTAACCCTATCCCCTAACCCTAACCCTAACCCGTAACCTAACCCTAACCCTAACGCTAACCCCTAACCCTAACCCTAACCCTATCCCGTACCCTAACCCTAATCCTAAACCTAACCCTAACCCTAACCCGTACCCTAAACCGTACCCTAACCCTAACCCTAACCCTAACCCGTACCCTAACCCTAACCCTAACCCTAACCCGTACCCTAACCCGTACCCTAACCCTTTCCTAAACCTAACCCTAACCCTAACCCTAACCCAAACTTACCCTAACCGTAACCTGTACCCTAACCCGTACCCTAACCCTAACGCTAACCCTAACCCGTACCCTAACCCTAACCCTAACCCTAACACTAACCCGTACCCTAACCCTAACCCGTACCCTAACACGTACCCTAACCCTAACACTAACCCTAACCCTAAACCCTAAAATCTAACACTAACCGTAACCCTAACCCGTAGCCTAACCCTAACCCTAACCCTAACCCTAACCCTAACCCGTACCCTAAACCTAACTATAAACCGTACCCTAACCCTAACACTAACCCTAACCCTAACCCTTTGCTAACCCTAACCCTAACCCTCACCCTCACCCTAACGCTAACCCGTACCCTAAACCTAACCCTAACCCTAACCCTAACCCTAACCCGTACCCTAACCCTAATCCTAACCCGTACCCTAACCCTAACCCTACCCGTACCCGAAAACTAACCCTAACCCTAACTCTAACCCGTACCCTAACGCTAACCCTAACCCTAACCCTAACCCTAACCCTTTCCCAACCCTAACCCTAACCCTAAACCTAACCCTAACCCGTACCCTAACCCTAACCCGTACCCTAACCCTAACCCTAACCCTAACCCTAAACCGTACGCTAACGCTAACACTAACCCTAACCCTAACCCTAACCCGTACCCTAACCCGTACCCTAACCCTAACCCTAACCCGTACCCTAACCCTAACCCGTACCCTAACGCTAACCCTAACCCTAACCCTAACCCTAATGCGTACCCTAAACCTAACCCTAACCCTAACCCTAACCCTAACCCTAACCTGTACCCTAAACCTAACCCTAACCCTAACCCGTACCCTAACCCGTACCCTAACCCTAACCCTAACCCGTACCCTACCCTAACCCGTACCTAACCCTAACCCTAACCCTAACCCTAACCCGTACCCTAAACCTAACCCTAACCCTAACCCTAAACCGAACCCTAACCCGTACCCTAACCCTCACCCTAACCCGTACCCAAACCCGTACCCTAACCCGTACCCTAACCCTAACCCTAACTCTAACTCTAACCCTAACACGTACCCTAACCCTACCCTTAACCCGTACCCTAACCCTAACCCTAACCCTAAACCTTTCCTAACCCTAACCCTAAACCTAACCCTAACCCGTACCCTAAACCTAACCCGTACCCTAACCCTAACCCTAACCCTAAACCTAACCCGTACGCTAACGCTAACACTAACCCTAACCCTAACCCTAACCCTAACCCGTACCCTAACCCTAACCCTAAACCTAACCATAAACCTAACCCTAACCCTAACCCGTACGCTAACCCTAACCCTAACCCTAACCCTAACCCTAACCCTAACCCGTAACCTAACCCTACCCGTACCCTAACCCTAACCCTAACCCTAATCCTAAACCTAACCCCTAACCCTAACCCTAACCCATACCCTAAACCTAACCCTAATCCGTACCCTAACCCTAACCCGTACCCTAAACCTAATCCTAACACTAACCCTAACCCTAACCTGTACCCTAACCCTAACCCGTACACTAACAATAACCCTAAACCTAACCTTTAACCCTAACCCTAACCCGTACAATAACCCTAATCCTAACCCGTACCCTAACCCTAAACGGTACCCTAACCCTAACACGTAACCTAACCCGTACCGTAACACTAACCCTAACCCTAACACTAACCCGTACCCTAAACCTAACCCTAACCCTAACCCTAACCCGTACCCTAACACTAACCCTAACCCGTACCCTAACACTTACCCTAAACCTAACCCTAACCCGTACGCTAACCCTAACTCTAACCCTAACCCTAATCTTAACCCTAACCCGTACCCTAACCCTAACCCTAACCCTAACCCGTACCCTAAACCTAACCCTAACCCGTACCCTAACCCTAACCCATACCCTAAACCTAACCCTAACCCTAACCCTAAACTGTACCCTAAACCTAACCATAACTGTAACCCTAACCCTAACCCGTACCCTTACCCTAACCCGTACCCTAACCCTAACCCTAACCCTAATCCTAAACCTAACCCCTAACCCTAACCCTAACCCGTACTCTAACCCTAACCCTAACCCGTACCTTAACCCTAAACCTAACACTAACCCTAACCCTAACCCGTACCCTAACCCTAACCTTAACCCTTACCCTAACCCTAACCCTAACCCTAAACCTAACACTAACCCGTACCCTAAACCTAACCCGTACCCTAACCCTAACCCTAACCCTAACCCTAACCCTAACCCGTACGCTAACCCTAACCCTAACACTAACCCTAACCCTAAACCTAACCCGTACCCTAACCCTAACCCTAACCCTAACCCTAACCCTAACCCTAATCCGTACCCTAACCCTTACCCTAACACGTACCCTAACCCTAACCCTAACCCTAACCCTAACCCTAAACTTAACCCATACCCTAACCCTAACACAAACCCTAACCCTAACCCGTACCCTAACCCTAACCCGTAACCTAACCCTAACCCTAACGCTAACCCCTAACCCTAACCCTAACCCTAACCCGTACCCTAACCCTAATCCTAAACCTAACCCTAACCCTAACCCGTACCCTAAACCGTACCCTAACCCTAACCCTAACCCTAACCCGTACCCTAACCCTAACCCTAACCCTAACCCGTAACCTAACCCTAACCCTTTCCTAAACCTAACCCTAACCCTAACCCTAACCCAAACTTACCCTAACCGTAACCCGTACCCTAACCCGTACCCTAACCCTAACGCTAACCCTAAACCGTACCCTAACCCTAACCCTAACCCTAACACTAACCCGTACCCTAACCCTAACCCGTACCCTAACACGTATCCTAACCCTAACCCTAACCCTAACCCTAAACCCTAAAACCTAACACTAACCGTAACCCTAACCCGTAGCCTAACCCTAACCCTAACCCTAACCCTAACCCTAACCCTAACCCTAACCCGTACCCTAAACCGAACTATAAACCGTAACCTAACCCTAACACTAACCCTAACCCTAACCGTTTGCTAACCCTAACCCTAACCCTCACCCTCACCCTAACGCTAACCCGTACCATAAACCTAACCCTAAACCTAATCCTAACCCTAACCCGTACCCTAACCCTAATCCTAACCCGTACCCTAACCCTAACCCTACCCGTACCCGAACCCTAACCCTAACCCTAACTCTAACCCGTACCCTAACCCTAACCCTAACCCTAACCCTAACCCTAACCCTTTCCTAACCCTAACCCTAACCCTAAACCTAACCCTAACCCGTACCCTAACCCTAACTCATACCCTAACCCTAACCCTAAACCTAAACCTAACCCGTACGCTAACGCTAACACTAACCCTAACCCTAACCCTAACCCTAACCCGTACCCTAACCCGTACCCTAACCCTAACCCTAACCCGTACCCTAACCCTAACCCGTACCCTAACGCTAACCCTAACCCTAACCCTAACGCGTACCCTAAACCTAACCCTAACCCTAACCCTAAACCCTAAAACCTAACACTAACCGTAACCCTAACCCGTAGCCTAACCCTAACCCTAACCCTAACCCTAACCCTAACCCGTACCCTAACCCTAACCCTCACACTAACCCTAACCCTAACCAGTACCCTTACCCTTAACCTAAACTTAAACCTAACCCGTACCCTAACACTTACCCTAAACCTAACCCTAACCCGTACGCTAACCCTAACACTAACCCTAACCCTAACCCGTACCGCAACCCTAATCCTAACCCTAACCCTAACCCTAACCCGTACTCTAAACCTAACCCTAACCCATACCCTAACCCTAACCCATACCCTAACCCTAACCCTAACCCTAAACCTAACCCGTACCCTAAACCTAACCCTAACCCTAACCCTAAACCTAAACCGTACCCTAACCCTAACACTAACCCTATCACTAACCAGTACCCTAACCCTAACCCTAACCCTAACCCGTACCCTAACCCTAACCCTAATCCTAAACCTAAACCCTAACCCTAACCATAACCCGTACCCTAACCCTAACCCTAACCCGTACCCTAACCCTAACACTAACCCTAACCCTAACCCGTACCCTAACCCTAACCTTAACCCGTACCCTAACCCTAACCCTAACCCTAACCCTTTCCTAACCCTAACCCTAACCCTAAACCTAACCCTAACCCTAACCCGTACCCTAACCCTAACCCGTACCCTAACCCTAAACCTAACCCTAAACCTAACCCAAACCCTACCCCATAACCTAACCCTAACCCTAAACCTAACCCTAACCGTAACCCGTACCCTAACCCTAACCCTAACCCTAATCCTTACCCTAACCCATAACCCTAACCCTAAACCGTACCCTAACCCTAATCCATACCCTAACCGTAAACCTAACCCTAACCCTAACCCTAACACTTTCCTAACCCTAACATTAACCCTAACCCTAACCCGTACCCTAACCCTAACCCGTACCCTAACCCTAACCCGTACCCTAACCCTAACCCTAACCCTAACCCTAACCCTAACCCGTAACCGAAACCTAACCCTAACCCTAAACCTAACCAGTACCCTAAACCTAAACCTAACCCTAACCCTAACCCTAAGCCGTACCCTAACCCTAACCCTAACCCTAACACTAACCCGTACCCTAACCCTAACCCTAAACCGTACCCTAACCCGTACCCTAACCCTAACCCTCACCCATACCCTAACCCTAACCCTAAAACTAAAACTAACCCTAACCCGTACCCTAAGCCTAACCTTAACCCGTAACCTAAACCTAACCCTAACCCTTTCCTAACACTAAACCTAACCCTAAACCTAACCCTAACCCTAACCCGTACCCTAACACTAACCCGTACCCTAACCCTAACCCGAACCCTAAACCTAACCCTAACCCTAACCCGTATGCTAACCCTAACCCTAACCCTAACCCTAACCCGTACCCTAACCCTAACCCGTACCCTAACCCTACCCCTAACCCTAATCTTAATCCTAACCCCTAACCCTAAACCTAACCCGTAACCTAACCCTAACCCTAACCCGTACCCTAACCCTAACCCGTACCCTAAACCTAATCCTAACCCTAACCCTAACCCTAACCTGTACCCTAACCCTAACCCGTACCCTAACACTAACCCTAATCCTAACCCCTAACCCTAACCCTAACCCGTACCCTAACCCTAACCCTAACCCGTACCCTAACCCTAACCGGTACACTTACCCTAACCTAACCCTAACCCGTACCCTAACCCTAACCCTAACCCTAACCCATAACCTAAACCTAACCATAACCCTAACCCTAACCCTAACCCGTACCCTAACCCTTACCCTAAACCTAATCCTAACACGTACCCTAACCCTAATCCTAACCCTAAACATAACCCTTACCATAACCCGTACCCTAACCCTAAACCTAACCCTAACACGTACCCTAACCCGTACCCTAACCCTAATCCTAACCCTAACCCTAACCCCTAACCCCTAACCCTAACCCTAAACCTAACCCTAACCCGTACTTTAACACTAACACTAACCCAAACCCTAACCCTAACCCGTACCCTAAACCTAAACCTTACCCTAACCCTAACTCTAACCCTAACCCTAACCCGTACCCTAAACCTAACCCTAACCCTAACCCTAACCCTAACCCTAACCCTAACCCTAACCCGTACCCTAACCCTAACCCGTACCCTAAACCGTACCCTAAACCTAACCCGTACCATAATCCTAACCCTAAACCTTACAATAACCCTAACCCGTACACTAAATCTAACCCGTACCCTAACCCTAACCCGTACCCTAACCCTAACACTAACCCTAACCCTAACCCGTACCCTAACCCGGACCCTAACCCTAACCCGTACCCTAACCCGTACCCTAACACTAACCCGTACCCTAACCCTAACCCTAACCCTAACCCTAATCCTTACCCTAACCCTAACCCTAACCCGTACCCTAACCCTAACCCTAACCCTAACCCTAAACCTAACCCGTATCCTAACCCTAACCCTAACCCTAACCCGTACCCGTACCCTAAACCTAACCCTAAACCTATCCCTAACCCGTACCCTAACCCTAACCCTAACCCAAACCCTAACCCTAACCTTTACACTAACCCGAAACCTAACCTTAACCCTAACCCTAACCCGTACCCTAACCCTAACCCTAACCCGTACCCTAACCCTAACCCGTACCCTAACGGGTACCCTAACCCTAACCCTAAACCTAACCCCTAAACCTAACCCTAACCTGTACCCTAACCCTAACCCGTACCCTAACACTAACCCTAATCCTAACCCCTAACCCTAACTCTAACCCGTACCCTAACCCTAACCTCTACACTAACCCTAACCCATACCCTAACACTAACCCTAATCCTAACCCCTAACCCTAACCCTAACCCGTACCCTAACCCTAACCCTAACCCGTACCCTCACCCTAACCGGTAACCTTACCCCAACCCTAACCCTAACCCGTACCCTAACCCTAACCCTAACCCTAACCCTAACCCATACCCTAAACCTAACTCTAACCCTAACCCTAACCCGTACCCTAACCCTTACCCTAAACCTAACCCTAACACGTACCCTAACCCTAATCCTAACCCTAACCCTAACCCTTACCATAACCCGTACCCTAACCCTAAACCTAACCCTAACTCGTACCCTAACCTGTACCCTAACCCTAATCATAACCCTATCCCTAACCCCTAACCCTAACCCTAACCCTAACCCTAACCCGTACTTTAACACTAACACTAACACTAACCCTAACCCTAACCCGTACCCTAAACCTAAAACTTACCCTAACCCTAACCCTAACCCTAACCCTAACCCTAACACTAACGCTAAACCGTACTTTAACCCAAACAATAACCCTAAGCCTAACCCTAACCCGTACCTTAACCCTAACCCCAACTCTAACACTAAACCTAACCCGTACCCTAACCCTAACCCTAAACCTAACCCTAAACCTAACCCGTACACTAACTCTAACCCGTACCCTAACCCTAACCCGTACCCTAACCCTAACCCTAACCCTAACCCGTACCCTAACCCGGACCCTAACCCTAACCCTAACCCTAAACCTAACCCTAACCCGTACCCTAACCTTAACCCATACCCTAACCCGTACCCTAACCCTAACCCGTACCTCAACCCTAACCCTAACCCTAACCCAATCCTAACCCTAAACCGTACCCTAACACTAACCCTAAACCGTACCCTAACCCGTACCCTAACCCTACCCCGTACCCTAACCATACTCCGTACCCTAACCCTAACCCTAACCCGTACCCTAACCCTAACCCAAACCCTTTCCTAAACCTAACCGTAACCCTAACCCTCACCCTAACCCATACCCTAACCCGTACGCTAACCCTAAACCTAACCTTAACCCTAAACCGTACCCTAACACTAACCCTAACCCTAACACTAACCCGTACCCTAACCCTAACCCGTACCCTAACCCGTACCCTAACCCTCACCCTAACCCTAACCCTAACCCTAACCCTAACCCTAACCCTAACCCCTAACCGCTAAACCTAACCCTAACCCGTATCCTAAACCTAAACCTAACCCTAACCCAAACCCTAACCCTAACACGTACCCTAAACCTAACCCTAATCCGTACCCTAACCCTAACCCTAACCCTAACCCTAACCCTTTCCTAACCCTAACCCTAACCCTAACCCTAACCTGTACCCTAAACCTAACCCGTACCCTAACCCTAACCCTAACCCTAACCCTAACCCTAACCCGTACGCTAACCCTAACCCTAACCCTAACCCTAAACTTAACCCGTACCCTAACCCTAACCCTAACCCTAACCCTAATCCTTACCCTAACCCTAACCCTAACCCGTACCCTAACCCTAACCCTAACCCTAACCCTAAACCTAACCCGTACCCTAACCCTAACCCTAACCCTAACCCTAACCCGTACCCTAAACCTAACCCTAAACCTATCCCTAACCCGTACCCTAACCCTAACCCTAACCCAAACCCTAACCCTAACCTTTACACTAACCCGAAACCTAACACTAACCCTAACCCTAACCCGTACCCTAACCCTAACCCTAACCCGTACCCTAACTCTAACCCGTACCCTAACGCGTACCCTAACCCTAACCCTAAACCTAACCACTAAACCTAACCCTAACCCTAACCCTAACCCTAATCCGTACCCGTACCCTAACCCTAACCCTAACCCTAACCCGTACCATAACCTTAACCTTAAACCGTACCCTAACCCTAACCCTAATCCTAACCCTAACCCTTTCCTAACCCTAACCCTAACCCTTTCCTAACCATAACCCTAACCCTAACCCTAACCCTAACCCTAACCCGTAACCTAACCCTACCCGTACCCTAACCCTAACCCTAACCCTAATCCTAAACCTAACCCCTAACCCTAACCCTAACCCTTTCCTAACCCTAACCCTAACCCTAACCCTAACCCTAACCTGTACCCTAAACCTAACCCGTACCCTAACCCTAAACCTAACCCTAACCCTAACCCGTACGCTAACCCTAACCCTAACCCTAACCCTAAACTTAACCCGTACCCTAACCCTAACCCTAACCCTAACCCTAATCCTTACCCTAACCCTAACCCTAACCCGTACCCTAACCCTAACACTAACCCTAACCCTAAACCTAACCCGTACCCTAACCCTAACCCTAACCCTAACCCGTACCCGTACCCTAAACCTAACCCTAAACCTATCCCTAACCCGTACCCTAACCCTAACCCTAACCCAAACCCTAACCCTAACCTTTACACTAACCCGAAACCTAACCCTAACCCTAACCCTAACCCGTACCTTAACCCTAACCCTAACACTAACCCTAACCCTAACCCGTACCCTAACCTTAACCTTAACCCTTACCCTAACCCTAACACTAACCCTAACACTAACACGTACCCTAAACCTAACCCGTACCCTAACCCTAAACCTAACCCTAACCCTAACACGTACGCTAACCCTAACCCTAACACTAACCCTAACCCTAAACCTAACCCGTACCCTAACCCTAACCCTAACCCTAACCCTAATCTGTACCCTAACCCTAACCCTAACACGTACCCTAACCCTAACCCTAACCCTAACCCTAAACTTAACCCATACCCTAACCCTAACACAAACCCTAACCCTAACCCGTACCCTAACCCTATCCCTAAACCTAACCCTTACCCATACCCTAACCCTAACCCTAACCCAAACCCTAACACTAACCCGTACCCTAACCCTAACCCTAAACCTAACCCTAACCCTAACCCGTACCCTAACCCTAACACTAACCCTAACCCTAACCCTAACCCGTACCCAAAACCGTACCCTAACCCTAACCCTAACCCTAACCCCTAACCCTAACCCTAACCCTAACCCTAACTCGTACCCTAACCCTAACCCGTACCCTAACCCTAACCCGTACCCTAACCCTAAGTTAACCCGTACCCTAACCCTAACCCTAATCCTAACCCTAACCCTTTCCTAACCCTAACCCTAACCCTAACCCTAACCCTAACCCTAACCCGTACCATAACCCTAACCCGCACCCTAACACTAACCCTAACCCTAATCCTAACCCTAAGCCGTATGCTAAACCTAACCCTAAACCTCACCCTAACCCTAACCCGTACCCTAACCCTAACCTGTACCCTAACCCTATCCCTAACACTAACCCTAACCCTAACCCTAACCCCTAAACCTAACCCTAACCCGTACCCTACCCATAACCCTAACCCGTACCCTAACCCTAACCCGTACCCTAAACCTAACCCTAACCCTAACCCTAACCCGTTCCCTAAACCTAACCCGTATCCTTACCCTAACCCTAACCCTAACTCTAACCCGTACCCTAAACCTAACCCTAACCCGTACCCTAACCCTAACCCATACCCTAAACCTAACCCTAACCCTAACCCTAACCCGTACCCTAAACCTACCCCTAACCCCAACCCTAACCCTAACCCATACCCTAACTCTAAACCTTACCCTAACCCTAAACCGTACCCTAACCCTAACCCTAACCCTAACCCTAACCGTAACACGTACCCTAACCCTAACCCTAAACCGTACCCTAACCCGTACCCTAAACCTAACCCTAACCCATACCCTAACCCTAACCCTAACACTAACCCTAACCCTAACCCGTACCTTAACCATAACCCGTACCCTAACCCTAACCCTAACCCGTACCCTAACCCGTACCCTAACCCTAACCCTAACCCTTTCCGAAACCTAACCCTAGCCCTAACCCTAACCTTAACCCGTACCCGTAACCTAACCCTAACCCGTACCCTAACCCGTACCCTAACCCTAACCCTAACCCTAACACTAACCCATACCCTAACCCTAACCCGTACCCTAACACGTACCCTAACCCTAATCCTAACCCTAACCCTAACCCATAACCCCTAACACTAACCCTAACCCTAACCCGTACCCTAACCCTAAACCTAACCCTAACCCTATCCCTAACCCGTACCCTAACCCTAACCCTAACCCGTACCCTAACCCTAACCCTAACCCTAAACCTAACCCTTTGCTAACCCTAACCCTAACCCTAAACCTAACCCTAACACTAACCCTAACCCGTACCCTAAACCTAACCCTAACCCTAACCCTAACCCGTACCCTAACCCTAACCCGTACCCTAACCCTTACCCTAACCCTAAACCTAACCCTAACCCTAACCCGTACGCTAACCCTAACCCTAACCCTAACCCTAACCCGTACCCTAACCCTAACCCGTATCCTAACCCTAACACTAACCCTAATCCTAAACCTAACCCCTAACCCTAACCCCTACCCTAACCCTAACCCTAACCCTAACCTTTAACCCTAACCCTAACCCGTACCGTAACCCTAACCCTAACCCGTACCCTAACCCTAACCGGTACCCTAACCCTAACACGTACCCTAACCCGTACCGTAACACTAACCCTAACCCTAACTCTAACCCGTACCCTAACCCTAACCCTAACCCTAACCCTAACCCGTACCCTATCACTAACCCTAACCGGTACCCTAACCCTTACCCTAAACCTAACCCGTACCCTAACCCTAACCCTAATCCTAACCCTAACCCTAACCCATAACCCCTAACACTAACCCTAACCCTAACCCGTACCCTAACCCTAAACCTAACCCTAAACCTAACCCTAACCCGTACCCTAACGCTAACCCTAACCCGGACCCTAACCCTAACCCTAAGCCTAACCCTAACCCTTTGCTAACCCTAACCCTAACCCTAACCCTAACCCGTACCCTAACCCTAACCCTAACCCGTACCCTAACCCTAACCCTAACCCTAACCCTAACCCTTTGCTAACCCTAACCCTAACCCTAACCCTAACCCTAACCCGTACCCTAAACCTAACCCTAACCTTAACCCTAACCCGTACCCTAACCCTAACCCATACCCTAACCCTAACCCTAACCCTAAACCTAACCCTAACCCTAACCCGTACGCTAACCCTAACCCTAACCCTAAACCTAACCCTAACCCGTACCCTAACCCTAACCCGTACGCTAACCCTAACCCTAACCCTAATCCAAAACCTAACCCCTAACCCTAACCCCTACACGAACCCTAACCCTAACCCTAACCTTTAACCCTAACCCTAACCCGTACCCTAACCCTAACCCTAAACCGTAACCTAACCCTAACCGGTACCCTAACCCTAACACGTACCCTAACCCGTACCGTAACACTAACCCTAACCTTAACCCTAACCCAAACCCGTACCCTAACCCTAACCCTAACCCTAACCCTAACCCTAACCCGTACTCTAACACTAACCCTAACCCGCACCCTAACCCTTACCCTAAACCTAACCCTAACCCGTACGCTAAGCCTAACACTAACCCTAAGCCTAACCCTAACCCTAACCCGTACCCTAACCCTAACCATTACACTAACCCTAACCCTAAGCCTAACCCGTACCAATAACCTAACACTAACCCGTACCATAACCCTAACCCGTACCCTAAACCTAACCCTAAACCTAACCCTAACCCGTACCCTAAAACTAACCCTAACCCTAACCGTAACCCTAACCCGTACCCTAACCCTAACCCTAACCCTAACCCTAACCCGTACCCTAACCCTAACCCTAAACCTAACCCTAACCCTAACTCGTACCCTAACCCTAACCCTAACCGTAATCCTAACCCTTACCCCTAACCCTAACCCTAACCTGTACCCTAACCCTAACCCTAAACCGTACCCTAACCCTAACCCTAACACTAACCCTAACCCTAACCCGTACCCTAACCGTAACCTTAACCCGTACACTAACCCTAACCCTAAACCTAACCCTTTCCTAAACCTAACCCTAACCCTAACCCTAACCCGTACCCTAAACCTAACCTTCCCTAACCCTAACCCTAACACTAACTCTAACCCTAAACTTAACCCATACCCTAACCCTAACACTAACCCTAACCCTAACCCGTACCCTAACCCTAACCCTAAACCTAACCCTAACCCGTACCCTAACCCTAACCCTAACCCAAACCCTAACCCTAACCCATACCCTAACCCTAACCCTAAACCTAACCCTAACCCTAACCCGTACC
>JAVLSZ010000417.1:57500-75958 GCA_032313775.1 Urocyon cinereoargenteus | reverse complement strand
ACCCTAACCGGTACCCTAACCCTAACCCTAACCCTAACCCGTACCCTAAACCTTACCCTAAACCTAACCCTAACCTCTACCCTACCCTAATCCTAACACTAACCATAACCCTTACCCTAACCCGTACCCTAACCCGTACCCTAACCCTAACTCGTACCCTAACCCGTACCCTAACCCTAATCCTAACCCTAACCCTAACCCCGAATCCCTAACCCTAACCCTAACCCTAACCCTAAACCCTGACCCTAACCCTAACCCGTACCCTAACCCTAACACGTATCCTAACCAGAACCGTAAACCTAACCCGTACCCTAAACCTAACCCTAGCCCGTACCCTAACCCTAACCCTAACCCTAACCCTTTGCTAACCCTAACACTAACCCTAAACCTAACCCTAACCCTAAACCTAACACTAGCCCGTACCCTAACCCTAAACCGTACCCTAACCCTAACCCGAACCCTAACCCTAACCCGTACGCTAACCCTACCACTAACCCTAACCCTAACCCTAACCAGTAGCCTAAACCTAACTTTAACCCTAACCCTAAACCTAACCCGTACCCTAACCCAAACCCTAACCCTTTGCTAACCCTAACACTAACCCTAACCCTAACCCTAACCCTAAACCTAACACTAACCCTAACCCTTTGCTACCCCTAACCCTAACCCTCACCCTAACCCTAACCCGTACCCTAACCATAACCCTAACCCTAACCCTAACCCTAACCCGTACCCTAACCCTAAACCTAACCCGTACCCTAACCCTAACCCTAACCCGTACCCTAACCCTAACCCTAACCCTAACCCTAACCCCTGACCCTAACCCTAACCCGTACCCTAACCCTAACACGTATCCTAACCCGAACCGTAAACCTAACCCGTACCCTAAACCTAACCCTAACCCGTACCCTAACCCTAACCCTAACCCTAACCCTTTGCTAACCCTAACACTAACCCTAACCCTAACCCTAACCCTTAACCTAACACTAGCCCGTACCCTAACCCTAAACCGTACCCTAACCCTAACCCGAACCCTAACCCTAACCCGTACGCTAACTCTACTACTAACCCTAACCCTAACCCTAACCAGTAGCCTAACCCTAACTTTAACCCTAACCCTAACCCTAACCCGTACCCTAACCCTAACCCTAACCCGTACCCTAACCCTAACCCTAACCCGTACCCTAACCCTAACCCTAACCCTAACCCTAACCCTAAACCTAACACTAACCCTAACCCTTTGCTAACCCTAACCCTAACCCTCACCCTAACCCTAACCCGAACCCTAACCATAACCCTAACCCTAACCCTAACCCTAACCCGTACCCTAACCCTAAACCTAACCCGTACCCTAACCCTTACCTAACCCGTACCCTAACCGTAACCCTAACCCTAATCCTAACCCGTACCCTAACCCGTACCCTAAACCTAACCCTAACCCAAACCCTTTCCTAACCCTAACACTAACCCAAACCTAACCCTAACCCGTACCCTAACCCTAACCCGTACCTTAACCCTAACCCTAACTCTAACCCTAACCCGTACTCTAACCCTAACACTAACCCTAACCCTAACCCTAAACCGTAACCTAACCCTAACCCTAACCCTTACCGTAACCCTAACCTTAACCCATACCCTAACCCTAACCCTAACCTGTACCCTAACCCTAACCCGTACCCTAACCCTAACCCTAAGCCTAACCCTAACCCTAACCGTAACCTAACCCTAACCTTAACCCTAACCCGTAACCTAAACCTAACCCTAACCCTTATCCTAACCCGTACCCTAACCCGTACCCTAACCCTAAACCTAACCCTAACCCGTACCTTAACCCTAAACCTAACCCGTACACTAACCCGTACCCTAACCCTAACCCTAACCCGTACCCTAACCCTAAACTTAACAGTAACCATAACTGTAACCCGTACCCTAAACCTACCCTTAACCCGTACCCTAACCCTAACCCTAACCGTAACCCTTTCCTAACCCTAACCCTAACCCTAACCCTAACCCTAACCCTAAGCCGTACCCTAACCCTAACCCGTACACTAACCCTAACCCTAATCCGTACCCTAACCCTAACCCATACCCTAAACCTAATCCTAAACCTAACCCTAACCTGTACCCTAACCCTAACCCGTACCCTAACACTAACCCTAACCCTTACCCCTAACCCTAACCCATACCCTAACCCTAACCCTAACCCGTACCCTAACCCTAACCGGTACCCTAACCCTAACACGTACCCTAACCCGTAACCTAACCCTAACCCGTACCCTAACCCGTACCCTAACCCGTACCCTACCCCTAACCCTAACCCTAACTCTAAACCTAACCCGTACCCTAACCCTAACCCTAAACCTAACCCTAACCCTAACCCGTACCCTAACTCTAACCATAACCCTAACCCTAACCCTAACCCCTACCTTATCCCTAACCCTAACCCTAACCCTAACCCGTACCCTAACCCTAACCCTAACCCTAAACCTAACACTAACCCTAACCCTTTGCTAACCCTAACCCTAACCCTCTCCCTAACCCTAACCCGTACCCTAACCATAACCCTAACCCTAACCCTAACCCTAACCCGTAACCTAACCCTAAACCTAACCCGTACTCTAACCCTAACCTTACCCGTACCCTAACCGTAAACCTAACCCTAACCCTAACCCGTACCCTAACCCGTACCCTAAACCTAACCCTAACCCTAACCCTTTCCTAACCCTAACCATAACCCTAACCCTAACCCTAACCCGTACCCTAACCCTAACCCGTACCTTAACCCTAACCCTAACTCTAACCCTAACCCGTACTCTAACCCTAACACTAACCCTAACCCTAACACTAAACCGTAACCTAAACCTAACCCTAACCCTTACCGTAGCCCTAACCCTAACCCATACCCTAACCCTAAACCTAACCCGTACCCTAACCCTAACCCGTACCCTAACCCTAACCCTAAGCCTAACCCTAACCCTAACACTAAACCTAACCCTAACCCTAACCCTAACCCGTAACCTAACCCTAACCCTAACCCGTATCCTAACCCGTACCCTAACCCGTACCCTAACCCTAAACCTAAACCTAACCCGCACCCTAACCCTAACCCTAACCCGTACCCTAACCCGTACCCTAACCCTAACCCTAACCCGTACCCTAACCCTAAACTTAACACTAACCATAACCCTAACCCGTACCCTAAACCTACCCTTAACCCTTACCCTAACCCTAACCCTAACCCTAACCCTTTCTTAACCCTAACCCTAACCCTAACCCTAACACTAACCCTAACCCTAAGCCGTACCCTAACCCTAACCCGTACCCTAACCCTAACCCTAACCCTAAACCTAACCCTAACCCTAACCCGTACCCTAACCCGTACACTAACCCTAACCCTAATCCGTACCCTAACCCTAACCCATACGCTAAACCTAATCCTAACCCTAACCCTAACCTGTACCCTAACCCTAACCCGTACCCTAACCCTAACCCTAAACCTTACCCCTAACCCTAACCCTAACCCATACCTAACCCTAACCCTAACCCGTACCCACACCCTAACCGGTACCCTAACCCTAACACGTACCCTAACCCGTAACCTAACCCTAACCCGTACCCTAACCCGTACCCTAACCCGTACCCTAACCCGTACCCTAACCCTAACCCTAACCCTAACCCGTACCCTAAACCTTACCCTAAACCTAACCCTAACCTCTACCCTACTC
This sequence comes from Urocyon cinereoargenteus, assembly GCA_032313775.1. Taxonomy (NCBI): domain Eukaryota; kingdom Metazoa; phylum Chordata; class Mammalia; order Carnivora; family Canidae; genus Urocyon; species Urocyon cinereoargenteus. The sequence goes on along the minus strand of JAVLSZ010000417.1, from coordinate 72,233 downwards.
TAATCCTAACACTAAACCTAACCCTTACCCTAACCCGTACCCTAACCCTAACCCTAACCCTAACTCGTACCCTAACCCGTACCCTAACCCTAATCCTAACCCTAACCCTAACCCCGAATCCCAAACCTTAACCCTAACCCTAAGCCTAACCCTAACCCTAAACCTAACCCGTACTTTAACACTAACACTAACCCTAACCCTAACCTTAACCCTAAGCCGTACCCTAACCCTAACCCGTACCCAAACCCTAACCCTAACCCTAACCTGTACCCTAACCCTAACCCGTACCCTAACCCTAACCCTAACACGTACCCTAACACATACCCTAACCCTAAACCGCACCTTAACCCTAACCCTATCCCTAACCCTATCCCTAACCCTAACCCTAAACGGTACCCTAACCCTAAACCTAACCCTTTCCTAAACCTAACCCTAACCCTAACCCTAACCCTAACCCGTACCCTAACCCTAACCCTAACCCTAACCCTAACTCTAACCCGTACCCTAACCCTAACCCTAACCCTATCCCTAACCCTAACCCGTACCCTAAACCTAACCCTAACCCGTACCCTAACCCTTACCCTAACCCTAACCCTTTGCTAACCCTAACCCTAACCCTAACACTAACCCGTACCCTAACCATAACCCGTACCCTAACCCGTACCCTAACCCTAACCCTAATCCTAACCCTAACCCCTAACACTAAACCTAACCCTAACCCGTACCTTAACTCTAACCCTAACCCTAAACCTAACCCTAACACGTACCCTAACCCTACCCCTAACCCGTACCCTAAACCTAACCCTAACCCTAAACTTAACCCATACCCTAACACTAACCCTAACCCTAACCCTAACCCGTACCTTAACCCTAAACCTAAACCTAACCTTAACCCGTACTCTAACCCTAAACCTAACCCAAACCCTAACACTAACCCGTACCCTAACCCTAACCCTAAACCTAACCCTAACCCTAACCCTAACACGTACCCTAACCCTAACCCTAACCCTAACCCTAACCCGTACCCTAAACCGTACCCTAACCCTAACCCTAACCCTAACCCCTAACCCTAACCCTAATCCTAACCCTAACCCTTTCCTAAAGCTAACCCTAAACCTAAACCTAACCCTAACCCTAACCCGTACCCTAACCCTAACCCTAACCCTAACCCTAACCCGTACCCTAACCCGTACACTAACCCTAACCCTAACCCTAACCCTAAACCTAACCCGTACCCTAACCCTAAACTTAACCCGTACCAAAACCCTAACCCTAATCCTAACCCTAACCCTAACCCGTACCCTAACCCTAACCTTAACCCGTACCCTAACCCTAACCCTAATCCTAACCCTAACCCTTTCCTAACCCTAACCCTAATCCTAACGCTAACCCTAACCCTAACCCGTACCCTAACCCTAACCCGTACCGTAACACTAACCCTAACCCTAATCCTAACCCTAACCCGTATGCTAACCCTAACCCTAAAACTCACCCTAACCCTAACCCGTATCCTAACCCTAACCCGTACCCTAACCCTAACCCTAACACTAACCCTAACCCTAAACCTAACCCCTAACCCTAACCCTAACCCGTTACCTAACCATAACCCTAACCCGTTCCCTAACCCTAATCCGTACCCTAAACCTAACCCTAACCCTAACACTAACCCGTACCCTAACCCACCCCGTAACCTAACCCTAAACCTAACCCTATCCCCTAACCCTAACCCTAACCCGTACCTAACCCTAACCCTAACGCTAACCCCTAACCCTAACCCTAACCCGTACCCTAACCCTAACCCTAAACCTAACCTAACCCTAACCCGTACCATAAATCCGTACCCTAACCCTAACCCTAACCCTAACCCGTACCCTAACCGTAACCCTAACCCTAACCCGTACCCTACCCTAACCCTAACACTTTCCTAAACCTAACCCTAACCCTAACCCTAACCCAAACTTACCCTAACCCTAACCCATACCCTAACACGTACCCTAACCCTAACCCTAATCCTAACCCTAACCCCTTAACCCTAACACTAACCCTAACCCTAACCCGTAGCCTAACCCTAACCCTAACCCTAACCCTAACCCGTACCCTAAGCCTAACTATAAACCGTACCCTAACCCTAACACTAACCCTAACCCTAACCCTTTGCTAACCCTAACCCTAACCCTCACCCTCAACCTAACGCTAACCCGTACACTAAACCTAAACCTAACCCTAACCCTAACCCTAACCCTAACCCTAAACCGTACCATAAACCTAATCCTAACCCGTACCCTAACCCTAACCCTAACCCGTACTCTAACCCTAACCCTAACCCTAACTCTAACCCATACCATAACCCTAACCCTAACCCTAACCCTAACCCTTTCCTAACCCTAACCCTAAACCTAAACCTAACCCTAACCCGTACCCTAACCCTAACCCGTACCCTAACCCTAAACCTAACCCTAACCCGTACGCTAAAGCTAACACTAACCCTAACGCTAACCCTAACCCTAACCCTAACCCTAACGCGTACCCTAAACCTAACCCTAACCCTAACCCTAACCCTAACCCGTACCCTAACCCTAACCCTAACCCTAACCCGTACCTTAACCCGTACCCTAACCCGTACCCTAACCCGTACCCTAACCCTAACCCGTACCTAACCCTAACCCTAACCCTAACCCTAACCCTAACCCGTACCCTAAACCTAACCCTAACCCGAACCCTAACCCGTACCCTAACCCTAACCCGTACCCTAACCCGTACCCTAAACCGTACCCTAAACCTAACCCTAACTATAACTCTAACCCTAACCCGTACCCTAACCCTACCCTTAACCCGTACCCTAACCCTAACCCTAACCCTAACCCTTTCCTAACCCTAACCCTAACCCTAACCCTAACCCGTACCCTAACCCTAACCCGTACCCTAACCCTAAACCTAAACCTAACCCTAAACCTAACCCTAACCCTAACCCGTACGCTAACCCTAACCCTAACCCTAACCCTAACCCTAACCCGTAACCTAACCCTACCCGTACCCTAACCCTAACCCTAACCCTAATCCTAAACCTAACCCCTAACTCTAACCCTAACCCATACCCTAACACTAACCCTAATCCGTACCCTAACCCTAACCCGTACCCTAAACCTAATCCTAACCCTAACCCTAACCCTAACCCTAACCCTAACACTAACCCGTACCCTAAACCTAACCCGTAACCTAACCCTAAACCTAACCCTAACCCTAACCCGTACGCTAACCCTAACCCTAACACTAACCCTAACCCTAAACCTAACCCGTACCCTAACCCTAACCCTAACCCTAACCCTAACCCTAATCCGTACCCTAACCCTAACCCTAACACGTACCCTAACACTAAACCTAACCCTAACCCTAAACTTAACCCATACCCTAACCCTAACACTAACCCTAACCCTAACCTGTACCCTAACCCTAACCCTAAACCTAACCCTTACCCGTACCCTTACCCTAACCCTAACCCAAACCCTAACCCTAACCCGTACCCTAACCCTAACCCTAAACCTAACCCTAACCCTAACCCGTACCCTAACCCTAACCCTAACCCTAACCCTAAACCGTACCCTAAACCGTACACTAACCCTAACCCTAACCCTAACCGCTAACCCTAACCCTAACCCTAACCCTAACCCTAACCCGTAACCTAACCCTAACCCTAACCCTAACCCGTCCCCTAACCCTAACCTTAACCCGTACCCTAACCCTAACCCTAATCCTAACCCTAAGCCTTTCCTAACCCTAACCCTAACCCTAACCCTAACCCGTACCCTAAACCTATCCCGTACCCTAACCCTAACCCTAACCCTAAACCTAACCCTAACCAGTACGCTAAAGCTAACCCTAACACTAACCCTAACCCTAACCCTAACCCGTACCATAACCCTAACCCTAACCCTAACCCTAACCCTAACCCTAATCCGTACCCTAAACCTACCCCTAACTCGTACCCTAACCCTAACCCTAACCCTACCCCTAAACTTAACCCGTACCCTAACACTAACCCTAACCCTAACCCTAACCCGTACCCTAACACTAACCCTAAATCTAACACTAACCCGTACCCTAACCCTAACCCTAACCCGAAACCTAACCCTAACCCGTACCCTAACCCTAACCCTAACCCTAACCCTAACCCTAAAACCTAACCCTAACCCTAACCCTAACCCGTACCCTAACCCGTACCCTAACCCTAACCCTAATCCTAACCCTAACCCTAACACGTACCCTAAACCTAACCTTAACCTGTACCCTAACCTTAACCCTAATCCTAACCCTAAACCTTTCCTAACCCTAACCCTAACCCTAACGCTAACCCTAACCCTAACCCGTACCCTAACCCTAACCCGTACACTAACACTAACCCTAACCCTAATCCTAACCCTAACCCGTATACTAACCCTAACCCTAACACTCACCCTAACCCTAACCCGTATCCTAAACCTAACCCGTACCCTAAACCTAACCCTAACACTAACCCTAACCCTAACCATAACCCCTAACCCTAACCCTAACCCGTTACCTAACCATAACCCTAACCCGTACCCTAACCCTAACACGTACCCTAAACCTAACCCTAACCCTAACACTAACCCGTACCCTAACCCACCCCGTAACCTAACCCTCAACCTAACCCTATCCCCTAACCCTAACCCTAACCCGTACCCTAACCCTAACCCTAACGCTAACCCCTAACCCTAACCCTAACCCGTACCCTAACCCTAACCCTAAACCTAACCCTAACCCTAACCCGTACCCTAAACCGTACCCTAACCCTAACCATAACCCTAACCCGTACCCTAACCATAACCCTAACCCTAACCCGTACCCTAACCCTAACCCTAACCCTTTCCTAAACCTGACCCTAACCCTAACCCTAACCCAAACTTACCCTAACCGTAACCCGTACCCTAACCCGTACCCTAACCCTAACGCTAACCCTAACCCGTACCCTAACCCTAACCCTAACCCTAACACTAACCCGTACCCTAACCCTAACCCGTACCCTAAAACGTACCCTAACCCTAACCCTAACCCTAACCCCTAAACTCTAACCCTAACCCTAACCCTAACCCGTACCCTAAACCTAACCCTAACCCTTACCCTAACCCTAACCCGTACCCTAAACCTAAACTTAACCCGTACCCTAAGCCTAACCCTAAACCTAACCCTAACCCTTTCCTTACCCTAACCCTAACCCTAAACCTAACCCTAACCAGTACGCTAACGCTAACCCTAACACTAACCCTAACCCTACCCCTAACCCGTACCCTAACCCTAACCCTAACCCTAAACTTAACCCGTACCCTAACACTAACCCTAACCCTAACACTAACCCGTACCCTAACCCTAAACCTAAACCTAAACCTAACCCTAACCCGTACCCTAACCCTAACCCTAACCCAAACCCTAACCCTAACCCGTACCCTAACCCTAACCCTAACCCTAACCCTAACCCTAACCCGTACCCTAACCCTAACCCTAACCCTAACCCTAACCCTAACCCTAACCCGTACCCTAAACCGTAACCTAACCCTAACCCTAACCCTAACCCTAACCCCTAACCCTAACCCTAAACCTAACCCGTACCCTAACCCGTAACCTAACCCTAACCCTAACCCTAACCCTAACCCTAACCCGTACCCTAAACCTAACCTTAACCCGTAACCTAACCCTAACCCTAATCCTAACCCTAACCCTTTCCTATCCCTAACCCTAACCCTAACGCTAACCCTAACCCTAACCCGTACCCTAACCCTAACCCGTACCCTAACACTAACCCTAACCCTAATCCTAAACCTAACCCGTATGCTAACCCTAACCCTAACACTCACCCTAACCCTAACCCGTATCCTAACCCTAACCCGTACCCTAACCCTAAACCGTACCCTAACACTAACCCTAACCCTAATCCTAACCCTAACCCGTATGCTAACCCTAACCCTAACACTCACCCTAACCCTAACCCGTATCCTAACCCTAACCCGTAGCCTAACCCTAACCCTAACACTAACCCTAACACTAACCCTAACCCCTAACCCTAACCCTAACCCGAACCCTAACCATAACCCTAAACCGTACCCTAAACCTAACCCTAACCCGTACCCTAACCCTAACCCTAACCCTAACCCTTTACTAACCCTAACCCTAACCCTAACCCTAACCCTAACCCGTACCCTAAACCTAACCCGTACCCTAAACCTAACCCTACCCCTAACCAGTACGCTAACGCTAACCCTAACACTAACCCTAACCCTAACCCTAACCCGTACCATAACCCTAACCCTAACCCTAACCCTAACCCTAATCTGTACCCTAACCCTACCCCTAACCCGTACCCTAACCCTAACCCTAACCCTAACCCTAAACTTAACCCGTACCCTAACACTAACCCTAACCCTAACCCTAACCCGTACCCTAACCCTAACCCTAAACCTAACCCTAACCCGTACCCTAACCCTAACCCTAACCCAAACCCTAACCCTAACCCGTACCCTAACCCTAACCCTAACCCTAACCCCTAACCCTAACCCTAACCCTAACCCGTACCCTAACCCGTACCCTAAACCTAACCCTAATCCAACCATAACCCTAACCCGTACCCTAACCCTAACCTTAACCCGTACCCTAACCCTAACCCTAATCCTAACCCTAACCCTTTCCTAACCCTAACCCTAACCCTAACGCTAACCCTAACCCTAACCCGTACCCTAACCCTAACCCGTACCCTAACACTAACCCTAACCCTAATCCTAACACTAACCCGTATGCTAACCCTAACCCTAACACTCACCCTAACCCTAACCCGTATCCTAAACCTAACCCGCACCCTAAACCTAACCCTAACACTAACCCTAAACCTAACCCTAACCCCCAACCCTAACCCTAACCCGTTACCTAACCATAACCCTAACCCGTACCCTAAACCTAACCCGTACCCTAAACCTAACCCTAACCCTAACACTAACCCGTACCCTAACCCACCCCGTAACCTAACCCTAAACCTAACCCTATCGCCTAACCCTAAACCTAACCCGTACCCTAACCCTAACCCTAACGCTAACCCCTAACCCTAACCCTAACCCGTACCCTAACCCTAACCCTAAACCTAACCCTAACCCTAACCCGTACCCTAAACCGTACCCTAACCCTAACCCTAACCCTAACCCGTACCCTAACCCTAACCCTAACCCTAACCCATACCCTAACCATAACCCTAACCCTTTCCTAAACCTAACCCTAACCCTAACCCAAACTTACCCTAACCGTAACCCGTACCCTAACCCGTACCCTAACCCTAACGCTAACCCTAACACGTACCCTAACCCTAACCATAACCCTAACACTAACCCGTACCCTAACCCTAACCCATACCCTAACACGTACCCTAACCCTAACCCTAACCCTAACCCCTAAACCCTAACACTAACCCTAACCCTAACCCGTAGCCTAACCCTAACCCTAACCCTAACCCGTACCCTAAACCTAACTATAAACCGTACCCTAAACCTAACACTAACCCTAACCCTAACCCTTTGCTAACCCTAACCCTAACCCTCACCCTCACCATAACGCTAACCCGTACCCTAAACCTAACCCTAACCCTTACCCTAACCCTAACCCGTACCCTAACCCTAATCCTAACCCGTACCCTAACCCTAACCCTAACCCGTACCCTAACCCTAACCCTAACACTAAATCTAACCCGTACCCTAACCCTAACCCTAACCCTAACCCTAACCCAAACCCGTACCCTAACCCTAACCCTAACCCTAACCCTAACCCCTAACCCTAACCCTAACCCTAACCCGTACCCTAACCCGTACCCTAAACCTAACCCTAATCCTAACCATAACCCTAACCCGTACCCTAACCCTAAACTTAACCCGTACCCTAACCCTAACCCTAAACCTAACCCTAACCCTTTCCTAACCCTAACCCTAACCCTAACGCTAACCCTAACCCTAACCCGTACCCTAACCCTAACCCGTACCCTAACACTAACCCTAACCCTAATCCTAACCCTAACCCGTATGCTAACCCTAACCCTAACACTCACCCTAACCCTAACCCGTATCCTAAACCTAACCCGTACCCTAAACCTAACCCTAACACTAACCCTAACCCTAACCCTAACCGCTAACCCTAACCTTAACCCGTAACCTAACCATAACCCTAACCCGTACCCTAACCCTAACCCGTACCCTAAACCTAACCCTAACCCTAACACTAACCCGTACCCTAACCCACCCCGTAACCTAACCCTAAACCTAACCCTATCGCCTAACCCTAAACCTAACCCGTACCCTAACCCTAACCCTAACGCTAACCCCTAACCCTAACCCTAACCCGTACCCTAACCCTAACCCTAAACCTAACCCTAACCCTAACCCGTACCCTAAACCGTACCCTAACCCTAACCCTAACCCTAACCCGTACCCTAACCCTAACCCTAACCCTAACCCATACCCTAACCCTAACCCTAACCCTTTCCTAAACCTAACCCTAACCCTAACCCAAACTTACCCTAACCATAACCCGTACCCTAACCCGTACCCTAACCCTAACGCTAACCCTAACACGTACCCTAACCCTAACCATAACCCTAACACTAACCCGTACCCTAACCCTAACCCATACCCTAACACGTACCCTAACCCTAACCCTAACCCTAACCCCTAAACCCTAACACTAACCCTAACCCTAACCCGTAGCCTAACCCTAACCCTAACCCTAACCCTAACCCGTACCCTAAACCTAACTATAAACCGTACCCTAAACCTAACACTAACCCTAACCCTAACCCTTTGCTAACCCTAACCCTAACCCTCACCCTCACCATAACGCTAACCCGTACCCTAAACCTAACCCTAACCCTTACCCTAACCCTAACCCGTACCCTAACCCTAATCCTAACCCGTACCCTAACCCTAACCCTAACCCGTACCCTAACCCTAACCCTAACACTAAATCTAACCCGTACCCTAAACCTAACCCTAACCCTAACCCTAACCCAAACCCGTACCCTAACCCTAACCCTAACCCTAACCCTAACCCCTAACCCTAACCCTAACCCTAACCCGTACCCTAACCTGTACCCTAAACCTAACCCTAATCCTAACCATAACCCTAACCCGTACCCTAACCCTAACCTTAACCCGTACCCTAACCCTAACCCTAATCCTAACCCTAACCCTTTCCTAACCCTAACCCTAACCCTAACCCTAACGCTAACCCTAAACCTAACCCGTACCCTAACCCTAACCCGTACCCTAACACTAACCCTAACCCTAATCCTAACCCTAACCCGTATGCTAACCCAAACCCTAACACTCACCCTAACCCTAACCCGTATCCTAAACCTAACCCGTACCCTAAACCTAACCCTAACACTAACCCTAACCCTAACCCTAACCCTTAACCCTAACCTTAACCCGTTACCTAACCATAACCCTAACCCGTACCCTAACCCTAACCCGTACCCTAAACCTAACCCTAACCCTAACACTAACCCGTACCCTAACCCACCCCGTAACCTAACCCTAAACCTAACCCTATCGCCTAAACCTAACCCTAACCCGTACCCTAACCCTAACCCTAACGCTAACCCCTAACCCTAACCCTAACCCGTACCCTAACCCTAACCCTAAAACTAACTCTAACCCTAACCTGTACCCTAAACCGTACCCTAACCCTAACCCTAACCCTAACCCGTACCCTAACCCTAACCCTAACCCTAACCCATACCCTAACCCTAACCCTAACCCTTTCCTAAACCTAACCCTAACCCTAACCCTAACCCAAACTTACCCTAACCGTAACCCGTACCCTAACCCGTACCCTAACCCTAACGCTAACCCTAACACGTACCCTAACCCTAACCCTAACCCTAACACTAACCCGTACGCTAACCCTAACCCATACCCTAACACGTACCCTAACCCTAACCCTAACCCTAACCCTAACCCCTAAAACCTAACACTAACCCTAACCCTAACCCGTAGCCTAACCCTAACCCTAACCCTAACCCTAACCCGTACCCTAAACCTAACTATAAACCGTACCCCAACCCTAACACTAACCCTAACCCTAACCCTTTGCTAACCCTAACCCTAACCCTCACCCTCACCGTAACGCTAACCCGTACCCTAAACCTAAACCTAACCCTTACCCTAACCCTAACCCGTACCCTAACCCTAATCCTAACCCGTACCCTAACCCTAACCCTAACCCGTACCCTAACCCTAACCCTAACCCAAACTCTAACCCGTACCCTAACCCTAACCCTAACCCTAACCCTAACCCTTTCCTAACGCTAACCCTAACCCTAAACCTAACCCTAACCCGTACCCTAACCCTAACCCTAACCCTAACCCGTACGCTAACGCTAACACTAACCCTAACCCTAACCCTAACCCTAACCCTAACGCGTACCCTAAACCAAACACTAACCCTAACCCTAACCCTAACCCGTACCCTAAACCTAACCCTAACCCTAACCCTAACCCGAACCCTAACTCGTACCCTAACCCTAACCCGTACCCAAACCCGTACCCTAACCCGTACCCTAACCCTAACCCTAAATCTAATTCTAACCCTAACCCGTACCCTAACCCTACCCTTAACCCGTACCCTAACCCTAACCCTAACCCTAACCCTTTCCTAACCCTAACCCTAACCCTAATCCTAACCCTAACCCGTAACCTAACCCTAAACCGTACCCTAACCCTAACCCTAAACCTAACCCTAAACCTAACCCTAACCCTAACCCGTACGCTAACCCTAACCCTAACCCTAACCCTAACCCTAACCCGTAACCTAACCCTACCCGTACCCTAAGCATAACCCTAACCCTAATCCTAAACCTAACCCCTAACCCTAACCCTAACCCATACCCTAACACTAAACCTAATCCGTACCCTAACCCTAACCCGTACCCTAAACCTAATCCTAAACCTAACCCTAACCTGTACCCTAACCCTAACCCGTACACTAACCATAACCCTAACCCTAACCTTTAACCCTAACCCTAACCCGTACCCTAAACCTAACCCTAACCCGTACCCTCACCCTAACCGGTACCCTAAACCTAACACGTACCCTAACCCGTACCGTAACACTAACCCTAACCCTAACCCTAACCCTAAACCGTACCCTAACCCTAACCCTAACCCTAACCCGTACCCTCACCCTTACCCTAAACCTAACCCTAACCCGTACGCTAACCCTAACACTAACCCTAACCGTAACCCTAACCCTAACCCGTACCCTAACCCTAACCCTAACCCTAACCCTAACCCGAACCCTAACTCGTACCCTAACCCTAACCCGTACCCAAACCCGTACCCTAACCCGTACCCTAACCCTAACCCTAAATCTAATTCTAACCCTAACCCGTACCCTAACCCTACCCTTAACCCGTACCCTAACCCTAACCCTAACCCTAACCCTTTCCTAACCCTAACCCTAACCCTAATCCTAACCCTAACCCGTAACCTAACCCTAACCGTACCCTAACCCTAACCCTAAACCTAACCCTAAACCTAACCCTAACCCTAACCCGTACGCTAACCCTAACCCTAACCCTAACCCTAACCCTAACCCTAACCCGTAACCTAACCCTACCCGTACCCTAAGCATAACCCTAACCCTAATCCTAAACCTAACCCCTAACCCTAACCCTAACCCATACCCTAACACTAAACCTAATCCGTACCCTAACCCTAACCCGTACCCTAAACCTAATCCTAACCCTAACCCTAACCTGTACCCTAACCCTAACCCGTACACTAACCATAACCCTAACCCTAACCTTTAACCCTAACCCTAACCCGTACCCTAAACCTAACCCTTACCCGTACCCACACCCTAACCGGTACCCTAAACCTAACACGTACCCTAACCCGTACCGTAACACTAACCCTAACCCTAACCCTAACCCTAACCCGTAACCTAACCCTAACCCTAACCCTAACCCGTACCCTAACCCTTACCCTAAACCTAACCCTAACCCGTACGCTAACCCTAACACTAACCCTAACCGTAACCCTAACCCTAACCCGTACCCTAACCCTAACCCTAACCCTAACCCTAACCCGTACCCTAAACCTAACCCTAACCCGTACCCTAACCCTAACCCATACCCTAAACCTAACCCTAACCCTAACCCTAAACCGTACCCTAAACCTAACCCTAACCGTAACCCTAACCCTAACCCTTACCCTAAACCTAACCCTAACCCTAACCCTAACCCGTACCCTAACCCTAACCCTAACCCTAACCCTAACCCGTACCCTAACCCTAACCCTAACCCTAATCCTAACCCTAACCCCTAAACCTAACCCTAACCCGTACCCTAACCTTAACCCTAACCCGTACCTTAACCCTAACCCTAACACTAACCCTAACCCTAACCCGCACCCTAACCCTAACCTTAACCCGTACCCTAACCCTAACCCTAACCCTAACCCTAACCCTAACCCGTACCATAACCCTAACCCGTACTCTAACACTAACACTAACCCTAATCCTAACCCTAACCCGTATGCTAACCCTAACCCTAAACCTCACCCTAACCCTAACCCGTACCCTAAACCTAACCTGTACCCTAACCCTATCCCTAACACTAACCCTAACCCTAACCCTAACCCCTAAACCTAACCCTAACCCGTACCCTAACCATAACACTAACCCGTACCCTAACCCTAACCCGTACCCTAAACCTAACCCTAACCCTAACACTAACCCGTACCCTAACCCTAACCCGTACCCTAACCCTAACCCTAACCCTATCCCCTAACCCTAACACTAACCCTAATCCTAACCCTAACCCCTAACCCTAACCCTAACCCTAACCCGTACCCTAAACCTAACCCGTACCCTAACCCTAACACTAACCCTAAACCTAACCCCAAACCCTAACCCTAACCCGTACCCTAACCCTAATCCTAACCCGTACCCTAACCCTAACCCGTACCCTAAACCTAACCCTAACCCTAACACGTACCCTAACACTAACACGTACCCTAAAACTAACCCTAACCCTAACCCCTAACCCTAACCCTAACCCGTACGCTAAGCCTAACCCTAACCCGTACCCTAACCCTAACCGGTACCCTAACCCTAAAACGTGCCCTAACCCTAACCCTAACCCTAACCCTAACCCGTACCCTAACCCGTACCCTAACCCTAAACCGTACCCTAACCCGTACCCTAACCCTAACCCTTACTCTAACCCTAACCCTAACCCGTACCCTAAACCTAAACCTAACCCTAACCCTAACCCTAACCCTAAACCGTAACCTAAACCTAACCCTAACCCTAAACCTAACCCTAACCCGTACCCTAACCCTAACCCCAACCCGAACCCTAACCCTAACCCTAAATTGTACCCAACCCTAACCCTAACCCTAACTCATACCCTAACCCGTACCCTAACCCTAACCCTAACCTTTACCCTAAAACTAACCCCTAACACCTAACCCTAACCCTAACCCTAACCCTAACCCGTAATTTAACCCTAACACTAACCCTAACCCTAACCCTAATCCGTACCCTAACCCTAACCCTAACACTAACCCGTACACTACCCTAACCCCTAACCCTAACCCTAACCCGTACCCTAAACCTAAACCTAACCCTAACCCGTACCCTAACCCTAACCCTAACCCTAACCCGTACACTAACCCTAACCCGTACCCTAACCCTAACCCTAAACCTAAATCTAACCCTAACCCGTACGCTAACCCTAACTTTAACACTAACCCTAACCCTAACCCTAACCCGTACCCTACCCCTAACCCATACCCTTACCCTAACCCTAAAACTAACCCCTAACCCTAACCCTATCCCGTACCCGTACCCTTACCCTAACCCATACCCTAACACTAACCCATACCCTAACCCTATTCCTAACCCTAAACCTAACCCGTACACTAACCCTGACCCGTACCCTAACCCTAACCCGTACCCTAACCCTAACCCGTACCTTAAATCTAACCCGTACCCTAACCCGTACCCTAACCCGTACCCTAACCCGTACCCTAACCCTAACACTAACCATAACACTAACCGTACCCCTAACCCCTAACCCTAACCCTAAACCCTTCCCTAACCCGTACCCTAACCCTAACCCTAACCCTAACCCGTACCCTAACCCTAACCTTAACCCGTACCCTAACCCTACCCTAACCCTAACACTAACCCTTTCTAGCCCTAACCCTAACCCTAACGCGTACCCTAACCCGTACCCTAACCCTAAACCTAACCCTAACCCGTACGCTAACCCTAACTCTAACCCTAACCCTAACCCGTACCCTAACCCTAACCCGTACCCTAACCCTAACCCTAACCCTTTCCGACCCTAACCCTAATCCGTACCCTAACCCTAACCCGTACCCTAACCCTAACCCTAACCCTAACCCTAACCCGTACGCTAACCCTAACCCTAAACCTAACCAGTACCCTAAACCTAACCATAACACGTACCCTAACCCTAACCCGTACCCTAAACCTAAACCTAACCCTAATCCTAATCCGTACCCTAACCCGTACCCTAACCCTAACCCGTAAACTAACCCTAAACCTAACCCTAACCCAACCCTAACCCTAACCCGTACCCTAACCCTAACCCTAACCAGTGCCATAACCCTAACCCTAACCCGTACCCTAACCCTAAACCGTACCCTAAACCTAACCCTA
>JAVLSZ010000417.1:17500-47500 GCA_032313775.1 Urocyon cinereoargenteus | reverse complement strand
CCCTAACCCGTACCCTAACCCGTACCCTAACCCTAACCCGTACCCTAACCCTAAACCTAACCCTAACCCGTCCCCTAACCCTAACCCTAACCCTAACACTAACCCTTACCCTAACCCTAAACCGTACCCTAACCCGTACCCTTACCATCACCCTAACCCTAACCCTAACCCTAACCCCTAACCCCTAACCCTATCCTAAACCTAACCCGTATCCTAAACCTAACCCTAATCCTAACCCTAACAATAACCCGTACCCTAAACCTAACCCTAACTGTACCCTAACCCTAACCCTAACCCTTTCCTAACCCTAACCCTAACCCTAAACCTAACCCTAACCCGTATCGTAAACCTAACCCGTACCCTAACCCTAACCCTAAACCGTACCCTAACCCTAACCCTAACACTAACCCTAACCCTAACCCTAACCCATACCCTAACCCTAACCCTAACCCTAACCCTAACCCTAATCCATACCCTAGCCTAACCCTAACCCGTACCCTAACCCTAACCCTAACCCTAACCCTAAACTTAACCCGTACCCTAAACCTAACCCTAACCCTAACCCTAACCCGTACCCTAACCCTAACCCTAAACCTGACCCTAGCCCGTACCCTAACCCTAACCCTAACCAGTACCCTAACCCTAACCCTAAACAGTACCCTAACCCTAAACCGTACCCTAAACCTAACCCTCACCCTAACCCGTACCCTAACTCGTACCCTAACCCTAAACCGTACCCTAACCCTAACCCTAACCCGTACCCTAACCCTAACCCTAACCCTAACACTAACGCATACCCTAACCCTAACCCGTACCCTAACCCGTACCCTAACCCTCACCCTAACCCTAACCCTAACCCCTAACCTCTAACCCTAACCCTAACCCTAACCCGTACCCTAAACCTAAACCTAACCCTTACCCTAACCCTAACCC
This sequence comes from Urocyon cinereoargenteus, assembly GCA_032313775.1. Classification (NCBI taxonomy): domain Eukaryota; kingdom Metazoa; phylum Chordata; class Mammalia; order Carnivora; family Canidae; genus Urocyon; species Urocyon cinereoargenteus. Next base: position 46,567 of record JAVLSZ010000417.1, on the reverse strand, counting down.
GTACCCTAAACCTAACCCTAACCCGTACCCTAACCCTAACCCTAACCCTAACCCTTTACTAACCCTAACCCTAACCCTAAACCTAACCCTAACCCGTACCCTAAACCTAACCCGTACCCTAACCCTAACCCTAACCCTAACCCTAACCAGTACGCTAACGCTAACCCTAACACTAACCCTAACCCTAACCCTAAATCGTACCATAACCCTAACCCTAACCCTAACCCTAACCCTAATCCGTACCCTAACCCTACCCCTAACCCGTACCCTAACCCTAACCCTAAACTTAACCCGTACCCTAACACTAACCCTAACCCTAACCCTAACCCTAACCCGTACCCTAACCCTAAACCTAAACCTAACCTTAACCCTTACACTAACCCTAACCCTAACCCAAACCCCAACACTAACCCATACCCTAACCCTAACCCTAAACCTAACCCTAACCCTAACCCTAACCCGTACCCTAACCCTAACCCTAACCCTAACCCTAACCCGTACCCTAAACCGTACCTTAACTCTAACCCTAACCCTAACCCCTAACCCTAACCCTAATCCTAACCCTAACCCTTTCCTAACCCTAACGCTAAACCTAACCCTATCCCTAACCCTAACTCGTACGCTAACCCTAACCCTAACCCGTACCCTAACCCTAACCCGTACCCTAACCCTAACCTTAACCCGTACCCTAACCCTAACCCTAATCCTAACCCTAACCCTAACCCGTACCCTAAACCTAACCTTAACCCGTAACCTAACCCTAACCCTAATCCTAACCCTAACCCTTTCCTAACCCTAACCCTAACCCTAACGCTAACCCTAACCCTAACCCGTACCCTAACCCTAACCCGTACCCTAACACTAACCCTAACCCTAATCCTAACCCTAACCCGTATGCTAACCCTAACCCTAAAACTCACCCTAACCCTAACCCGTATCCTAACCCTAACCCGTACCCTAACCCTAACCCTAACACTAACCCTAACCCTAAACCTAACCCCTAACCCTAACCCTAACCCGTTACCTAACCATAACCCTAACCCGTACCCTAACCCAAACCCGTACCCTAAACCTAACCCTAAACCTAACACTAACCCGTACCCTAACCCTAACCCTAACGCTAACCCCTAACCCTAACCCTAACCCTAACCCGTACCCTAACCCTAACCCTAAACCTAACCCTAACCCTAACCCGTACCCTAAACCGTACCCTAACCCTAACCCTAACCCTAACCCGTACCCTAACCCTAACCCTAACACTAACCCGTACCCTAACCCTAACCCTAACCCTTTCCTAAACCTAACCCTAACCCTAACCCTAACCCAAATTTACCCTAACCGTAACCCGTACCCTAACCCGTACCCTAACCCTAACGCTAACCCTAACCCGTACCCTAACCCTAACCCTAACCCTAACACTAACCCGTACCCTAACCCTAACCCGTACCCTAACACGTACCCTAACCCTAACCCTTTGCTAACCCTAACCCTAACCCTCACCCTCACCATAACGCTAACCCGTACCCTAAACCTAACCCTAACCCTAACCCTAACCCTAACCCGTACCATAACCCTAATCCTAACCCGTACCCTAACCCTAACCCTAACCCGTACCCTAACCCTAACCCTAACCCTAACTCTTACCCATACCCTAACCCTAACCCTAACCCTAACCCTAACCCTTTCCTAACCCTAACCCTAAACCTAAACCTAACCCTAACCCGTACACTAACCCTAACCCGTACCCTAACCCTAACCCTAACCCTAACCTTAACCCGTACACTAACGCTAACACTAACCCTAACCCTAACCCTAACCCTAACCCTAACCCTAACCCGTACCCTAACCCGTACCCTAACCCTAACCCTAACCCTAACCCTAACCCTAACCCTAACCCTAACCCGTACCTAACCCTAACCCTAACCCTAACCCTAACCCGTACCCTAAACCTAACCCTAACCCTAACCCTAAACCTAACCCGAACTCTAACCCGTACCCTAACCCTAACCGGTACCCAAACCCGAACCCTAAACCGTACCCTAACCCTAACCCTAATTCTAACTCTAACCCTAACCCGTACCCTAACCCTACCCTTAACCCGTACCCTAACCCTAACCCTACCCTAACCCTTTCCTAATCCTAACCCTAACCCTAAACCTAACCCTAACCCGTACCCTAACCCTAACCCGTACCCTAACCCTAACCCTAAACCTAACCCTAAACCTAACCCTAACCCTAACCCGTACGCTAACCCTAACCCTAACCCTAACCCTAACCCGTAACCTAACCCTACCCGTACCCTAACCCTAACCCTAACCCTAATCCTAAACCTAACCCCTAACCCTAACCCTAACCCATACCCTAACACTAACCCTAATCCGTACCCTAACCCTAACCCGTACCCTAAACCTAATCCTAACCCTAACCCTAACCCTAACCTGTACCCTCACCCTAACCCGTACACTAACCATAACCCTAACCCTAACCTTTAACCCTAACCCTAACCCGTACCCTAACCCTAAGCCTAACCCGTACCCTAATCCTAACCGGTACCCTAACCCTAACACGTACCCTAACCCGTACCGTAACACTAACCCTAAACCTAACCCTCACCCGTACCCTAACCCTAACCCTAACCCGTACCCTAACACTAACCCTAACCCGTACCCTAACCCTTACCCTAAACCTAACCCTAACCCGTACGCTAACCCTAACACTAACCCTAACCCTAACCCTAACCCGTACCCTAAGCCTAAGCCTAACCCTAAACCTAACCCTAACCCTAACCCGTACCCTAACCCTAACCCTAACCCTAACCCTAACCCTAATCCGTACCCTAAACCGTACCCTAACCCTAACCCTAACCCTAACCCTAACCCCAAACCCTAACCCTAACCCTAACCCTAACCCTAACCCGTACCCTAACCCTAACCCTAACCCTAACCCTAACCCGTCCCCTAACCCTAACCTTAACCAGTACCCTAAACCTAACCCTAATCCTAACCCTAAGCCTTTCCTAACCCTAACCCTAACCCTAACCCTAAGCCTAACCCTAACCCGTACCATAACCCTAACCCGTACACTAACACTAACCCTAACCCTAATCCTAACCCTAAACGGTATGCTAACCCTAACCCTAAACCTCACCCTAACCCTAACCCGTACCCTAACCCTAACCTGTACCCTAACCCTATCCCTAACACTAACCCTAACCCTAACCCTAACCCTAACCCGTACCCTAACCCTAACCCGTACCCTAACCCTAACCCTAACCGTATCCCCTAACCCTAACCCTAACCCGTACCCTAACCCTAAACCTAACGCTAACCCCTAACCCTAAACCTAACCCGTACCCTAACCCTAACCCTAACCCTAACCCGTACCCTAAACCGTACCCTAATCCTAACTCTAACCCTAACCCTAACCCGTACCCTTACCCTAACCCTAACCCTAATTCTAACCCAAACCCTAAACCTAACCCTAACCCGTACCCTAACCCTAACCCGTACCCTAAACCTAACCCTAAACCTAACCCGTACCCTAACCCTAACCCTAAACCTAACCAGTACCCTAACCATAACCATAACCCCTACCCTAACCCTAACCCGTACACGAACCCTAACCCTAACCCTAACCCTAATTCGTACCCTAACCCGTACCCTAACCCTAATCTGTACCCTAACCCTAACCCTAACCCTAACCCAACCCTAACCCTAACCCGTACCCTAACCCTAAGCCTAACCCTAACCCGTACCCTAACCCTAAAACTAACCAGTATCCTAACACTAACCCTAACCAGGACCCTAAACCTAAACCGTACCCTAAACCTAACCCTAACCCTAACACTAACCCGTACCCTAACCCTACCCCGTACCCTAACCATACTCCGTACCCTAACCCTAAACCTAACCCTAACCCGTACCCTAACCCTAACCCTAATCCTTTCCGAAACCTAACACTAACCCTAACCCGTACCCTAACCCGTACCCTAACCCTAACCCGTACCCTAACCCTAAACCTAACACTAACCCGTACCCTAACCCTAACCCGTACCCTAACCCCTAACCCCTAACCCTATCCTAACCCTAACCCGTATCCTAAACCTAACCCTAATCCTAACCCTAACCCTAACCCGTACCCTAAACCTAACCCTAACCCGTACCCTAACCGTAACCCTAACCCTAAACCTTTCCTAACCCTAACCCTAACCATAACCCTAACCCTAACCCTAACCCGTACCCTAAACCTAACCCGTACCCTAACCCTAACCCTAAACCTAACCCGTACGCTAACCCTAACCCTAACACTAACCCTAACCCTAACCCTAACCCATACCCTAAACCTAACCCTAACCCTAACCCTAACCCTAATCCGTATCCTAGCCTAACCTTAACCCGTGCCCTAACCCTAACCCTAACCCTAACCCTAAACTTAACCCGTACCCTAACCCTAACCCTAACCCTAACCCGTACCCTAACCCTAACCCTAAACCTGACCCTACCCCTAACCCGTACCCTAACCTACCCTAACCCTTAACCCTAACCCTAACCCTAACCCTAACCATACCCTAAACCTTACCCTCACACTAACCTTACCCTACCTACCCTAACCCTAACCCTAAACCCGTACCCTAACCTAACCTAACCCTAACCTAACCCTAACCCTACCCCTAACCCTAACCCTAACCCTAACACTAACCCGTACCCTAACCCTCCGACCATAACCCTAACCCTAACCCTAACCCTATCACTAATCCGTACCCTAACCCTACCCCTAACCCGTACCCTAACCCTAACCCTAACCCTAAACTTAACCCTAACCCTAACCACCTAACCCTAACCCTAACCCGAACCCTACCCTACCTAACCTAACCCTAACCCGTACCCTAACCCTAACCCTAACCCTAACCCTAACCCTAACCCTTACCCTAACCCTGACCCTAACCCGTACCCTGAACCTAACCCGTACCCTAACCTAACCCTAAACCATACCCTAAACCGACCTACCCTAACCGTACCCTAACCCCCTAACCCTAACCCCTAACCCTAACCCTAACCCTAACCCGTACCCTACCCTAACCCTAACCCTAACCCTAACCCTAACCCGTACCCTAACCCTAACCTTAAACCGTACCCTAACCCTAACCCTAATCCTAACCCTAACCCTTTCCTAACCCTAACCCTAACCCTAACGCTAACCCTAACCCGTACCCTAACCCTAACCCGTACCCTAACCCTATCATTAACACTAACCCTAACCCTAACCCTAATCCTAACCCGTACCCTAACCCTAACCCGTACCCTAACCCTAACCCTAACCATATCCCCTAACCTAACCCTAACCCGTACCCTAACCCTAAACCTAACGCTAACCCCTAACCCTAAACCTAACCCGTACCCTAACCCTAACCCTAACCCTAACCCGTACCCTAAACCGTACCCTAATCCTAACCCTAACACTAACCCTAACCCGTACCCTTACCCTAAACCTAACCCTAACTCTAACCCGTACCCTAAACCTAACCCTAACCCGTACCCTAACCCTAACCCGTACCCTAAACCTAACCCTAACCCTAACCCGTACCCTAACCCTAACCCTAACCCTAACCCTAACCCTAACCAGTACCCTAACCCTAACCATAACCCGTACCCTAACCCTAACCCGTACCCTAACCCTAACCCTAACCCTAACCCTAATTCGTACCCTAACCCGTACCCTAACCCTAATCCGTACCCTAACCCTAACCCTAACCCTAACCCAACCCTAACCCTAACCCGTACCCTAACCCTAAGCCTAAACCTAACCCGTACCCTAACCCTAAAACTAACAAGTACCCTAACACTAACCCTAACCAGGACCCTAAACCTAAACCGTACCCTAAACCTAACCCTAACCCTAACACTAACCCGTACCCTAACCCTACCCCGTACCCTAACCATACTCCGTACCCTAACCCTAACCCTAACCCTAACCCGTACCCTAACCCTAACCCTAATCCTTTCCTAAACCTAACCCTAACCCTAACCCGTACCCTAACCCGTACCCTAACCCTAACCCGTACCCTAACCCTAACCCTAACACTAACCCGTACCCTAACCCTAACCCGTACCCTAACCCCTAAACCCTAACCCCTAACCCTATCCTAACCCTAACCCGTATCCTAAACCTAACCCTAATCCTAACCCTAACCCTAACCCGTACCCTAAACCTAACCCTAACCCATACCCTAACCCTAACCCTAACCCTAAACCTTTCCTAACCCTAACCCTAACCATAACCCTAACCCTAACCCTAACCCGTACCCTAAACCTAACCCGTACCCTAACCCTAACCCTAAACCTAACCCGTACGCTAACCCTAACCCTAACACTAACCATAACCCTAACCCTAACCCATACCCTAAACCTAACCCTAACCCTAACCCTAACCCTAATCTGTACCCTAGCCTAACCCTAACCCGTGCCCTAACCCTAACCCTAACCCTAACCCTAACCCTAACCCTAAACTTAACCCGTACCCTAACCCTAACCCTAATCCTAACCCTAACCCGTACCCTAACACTAACCCTAAACCTGACCCTAACCCGTACCCTAACCCTAACCCTAACCAGTACCCTAACCCTAACCCTAACCAGTACCCTAACCCTAAACCATACCCTAAAGCTTACCCTCACACTAACCCGTACCCTAACCCGTACCCTAACCCTAAACCGTACCCTAACCCTAACCCTAACCCTAACCCGTACCCTAACCCTAACCCTAAACCTAACACGAACCCGTACCCTAACCATAACCCGTACCATAACCCTAACCCTAACCCTAACCCTAACCCTAATCCGTACCCTAACCCTACCCCTAACCCGTACCCTAACCCTAACCCTAACCCTAAACTTAACCCGTACCCTAACACTACCCCTAAACCTAACCCTAACCCGTACCCTAACCCTAAACCTAAACCTAACCCTAACCCGTACCCTAACCCTAACCCTAACCCAAACCCTAACCCTAAACCGTACCCTAACCCTAACCCTAACCCTGACCCTAACCCGTACCCTAACCCTAACCCTAACCCTAACCCTAACCCTAACCCATACCCTAAACCGTACCCTAACCCTAACCGTAACCCTAACCCCTAACCCTAACCCTAACCCTAACCCGTACCCGAAACCTAACCCTAACCCTAACCCGTACCCTAACCCTAACCCTAACCGGAACCCTAACCCTAACCAGTACCCTAACCCTAACCATAACCCGTACCCTAACCCTAACCCGTACCCTAACCCTAACCCTAAACCTAACCCTAATTCGTACCCTAACCCGTACCCTAACTCGTACCCTAACCCGTACCCTAACTCTAACCCGTATCCTAACCCTAAACCTAACCCTAAACCAACCCTAACCCGTACCCGTACCCTAAACCTAAGCCTAACCCTAACCCGTACCCTAACCCTAACCCTAACCAGTACCCTAACCCTAACCCTAACCAGGACCCTAACCCTAAACCGTACCCTAAACCTAACCCTAACCCTAACCCGTACACTAACCCGTACCCTAACCATACCCCGTACCCTAACCATACTCCGTACACTAACCCTAAACCTAACCCTAACCCGTACCCTAACCATAACCCTAATCCTTTCCTAAACCTAACCCTAACCCTAACCCTCACCCTAACCCGTACCCTAACCCGTACCCTAACCCTAACCCGTACCCTAACCCTAAACCTAACCCTAACCCGTCCCCTAACCCTAACCCTAACCCTAACACTAACCCTTACCCAAATCTAACCCGTACCCTAACCCGTACCCTTACCATCACCCTAACCCTTACCCTAACCCTAACCCCTAACCCCTAACCCTATCCTAAACCTAACCCGTATCCTAAACCTAACCCTAATCCTAACCCTAACAATAACCCGTACCCTAAACCTAACCCTAACCGTACCCTAACCCTAACCCTAACCCTTTCCTAACCCTAACCCTAACCCTAACCCTAACCCTAACCCGTATCGTAAACCTAACCCGTACCCTAACCCTAACCCTAACCCGTACCCTAACCCTAACCCTAACACTAACCCTAACCCTAACCCTAACCCATACCCTAACCCTAACCCTAACCCTAACCCTAACCCTAATCCATACCCTAGCCTAACCCTAACCCGTACCCTAACCCTAACCCTAACCCTAACCCTAAACTTAACCCGTACCCTAAACCTAACCCTAACCCTAACCCTAACCCGTACCCTAAACCTAAACCCTAAACCTGACCCTAGCCCGTACCCTAACCCTAACCCTAACCAGTACCCTAACCCTAACCCTAAACAGTACCCTAACCCTAAACCGTACCCTAAACCTAACCCTCACCCTAACCCGTACCCTAACTCGTACCCTAACCCTAAACCGTACCCTAACCCTAACCCTAACCCTAACCCTAATCCATACCCTAGCCTAACCCTAACCCGTACCCTAACCCTAACCCTAACCCTAACCCTAAACTTAACCCGTACTCTAACCCTAACCCTAACCCAAACCCCAACACTAACCCGTACCCTAACCCTAACCCTAAACCTAACCCTAACCCTAACCCTAACCCTTACCCTAACCCTAACCCTAACCCTAACCCTAACCCGTACCCTAAACCGTACCTTAACTCTAACCCTAACCCTAACCCCTAACCCTAACCCTAATCCTAACCCTAACCATTTCCTAACCCTAACGCTAAACCTAACCCTATCCCTAACCCTAACCCGTACCCTAACCCTAACCCTAACCCGTACCCTAACCCTAACCCGTACCCTAACCCTAACCTTAACCCGTACCCTAACCCTAACCCTAATCTTAACCCTAACCCTAACCCGTACCCTAAACCTAAACTTAACCCGTACCCTAACCCTAACCCTAATCCTAACCCTAACCCTTTCCTAACCCTAACCCTAACGCTAACCCTAACCCTAACCCGTACCCTAACCCTAACCCGTACCCTAACACTAACCCTAACCCTAATCCTAACCCTAACCCGTATGCTAACCCTAACCCTAAAACTCACCCTAACCCTAACCCGTATCCTAACCCTAACCCGTACCCTAACCCTAACCCTAACACTAACCCTAACCCTAAACCTAACCCCTAACCCTAACCCTAACCCGTTACCTAACCATAACCCTAACCCGTACCCTAACCCAAACCCGTACCCTAAACCTAACCCTAAACCTAACACTAACCCGTACCCTAACCCACCCCGTAACCTAACACTAAACCTAACCCTATCCCCTAACCCTAACCCTAACCCGTACCTAACCCTAACCCTAACGCTAACCCCTAACTCTAACCCTAACCCGTACCCTAACCCTAACCCTAAACCTAACCCTAACCCTAACCCGTACCCTAAACCGTACCCTAACCCTAACCCTAACCCTAACCCGTACCCTAACCCTAACCCTAACACTAACCCGTACCCTAACCTTAACCCTAACCCTTTCCTAAACCTAACCCTAACCCTAACCCTAACCCAAATTTACCCTAACCGTAACCCGTACCCTAACCCGTACCCTAACCCTAACGCTAACCCTAACCCGTACCCTAACCCTAACCCTAACCCTAACACTAACCCGTACCCTAACCCTAACCCGTACCCTAACACGTACCCTAACCCTAACCCTAACCCTAACCCTAACCCCTTAACCCTAACACTAACCCTAACCCTAACCCGTAGCCTATCCCTAACCCTAACCCTAACCCTAACCCTAACCCGTACCCTAACCCTAACTATAAACCGTACCCTAACCCTAACACTAACCCTAACACTAACCCTTTGCTAACCCTAACCCTAACCCTCACCCTCACCATAACGCTAACCCGTACCCTAAACCTAACCCTAACACTAACCCTATCCCTAACCCGTACCATAATCCTAATCCTAACCCGTACCCTAACCCTAACCCTAACCCGTACCCTAACCCTAACCCTAACCCTAACTCTTCCCCATACCCTAACCCTAACCCTAACCCTAACCCTAACCCTTTCCTAACCCTAACCCTAAACCTAAACCTAACCCTAACCCGTACACTAACCCTAACCCGTACCCTAACCCTAACCCTAACCTTAACCCGTACACTAACGCTAACACTAACCCTAACCCTAACCCTAACCCTAACCCGTACCCTAACCCGTACCCTAACCCTAACCCTAACCCTAACCCTAACCCTAACCCTAACCCGTACCTAACCCTAACCCTAACCCTAACCCGTACCCTAAATCTAACCCTAACCCTAACCCTAAACCTAACCCGAAATCTAACCCGTACCCTAACCCTAACCCGTACCCAAACCCGAACCCTAAACCGTACCCTAACCCTAACCCTAATTCTAACTCTAACCCTAACCCGTACCCTAACCCTACCCTTAACCCGTACCCTAACCCTAACCCTACCCTAACCCTTTCCTAATCCTAACCCTAACCCTAAACCTAACCCTAACCCGTACCCTAACCCTAACCCGTACCCTAACCCTAACCCTAAACCTAACCCTAAACCTAACCCTAACCCTAACCCGTACGCTAACCCTAACCCTAACCCTAACCCTAACCCGTAACCTAACCCTACCCGTACCCTAACCCTAACCCTAACCCTAATCCTAACCTAACCCCAAACCCTAACCCTAACCCATACCCTAACACTAACCCTAATCCGTACCCTAACCCTAACCCGTACCCTAAACCTAATCCTAACCCTAACCCTAACCTGTACCCTCACCCTAACCCGTACACTAACCATAACCCTAACCCTAACCTTTAACCCTAACCCTAACCCGTACCCTAACCCTAAGCCTAACCCGTACCCTAATCCTAACCGGTACCCTAACCCTAACACGTACCCTAACCCGTACCGTAACACTAACCCTAAACCTAACCCTCACCCGTACCCTAACCCTAACCCTAACCCTAACCCTAACCCGTACCCTAACACTAACCCTAACCCGTACCCTAACCCTTACCCTAAACCTAACCCTAACCCGTACGCTAACCCTAACACTAACCCTAACCCTAACCCTAACCCTAACCCGTACCCTAAACCTAACCCTAAACCTAACCCTAACCCTAACCCGTACCCTAACCCTAACCCTAACCCTAACCCTAATCCGTACCCTAAACCGTACCCTAACCCTAACCCTAACCCTAACCCTAACCCCTAACCCTAACCCTAACCCTAACCCTAACCCTAACCCGTACCCTAACCCTAACCCTAACCCTAACCCTAACCCGTCCCCTAACCCTAACCTTAACCCGTACCCTAAACCTAACCCTAATCCTAACACTAAGCCTTTCCTAACCCTAATCCTAACCCTAACCCTAAGCCTAACCCTAACCCGTACCATAACCCTAACCCGTACACTAACACTAACCCTAACCCTAATCCTAACCCTAAACGGTATGCTAACCCTAACCCTAAAACTCACCCTAACCCTAACCCGTACCCTAACCCTAACCTGTACCCTAACCCTATCCCTAACACTAACCCTAACCCTAACCCTAACCCTAACCCGTACCCTAACCCGAACCCGTACCCTAACCCTAACCCTAACCGTATCCCCTAACCCTAACCCTAACCCGTACCCTAACCCTAAACCTAACGCTAACCCCTAACCCTAAACCTAACCCGTACCCTAACCCTAAACCTAACCCTAACCCGTACCCTAAACCGTACCCTAATCCTAACTCTAACCCTAACCCTAACCCGTACCCTTACCCTAACCCTAACCCTAATTCTAACCCAAACCCTAAACCTAACACTAACCCGTACCCTAACCCTAACCCGTACCCTAAACCTAAACCTAACCCTAACCCGTACCCTAACCCTAACCCTAACCCTAACCCTAACCAGTACCCTAACCCTAACCATAACCCCTACCCTAACCCTAAACCGTACACGAACCCTAAACCTAACCCTAACCCTAATTCGTACCCTAACCCGTACCCTAACCCTAATCCGTACCCTAACCCTAACCCTAACCCTAACCCAACCCTAACCCTAACCCGTACCCTAACACTAAGCCTAACCCTAACCCGTACCCTAACCCTAAAACTAACCAGTACCCTAACACTAACCCTAACCAGGACCCTAAACCTAAACCGTACCCTAAACCTAACCCTAACCCTAACACTAACCCGTACCCTAACCCTACCCCGTACCCTAACCATACTCCGTACCCTAACCCTAAACCTAACCCTAACCCGTACCCTAACCCTAACCCTAACCCTAAACCTTTCCTAACCCTAACCCTAACCATAACCCTAACCCTAACCCTAACCCGTACCCTAAACCTAACCCATACCCTAACCCTAACCCTAAACCTAACCCGTACGCTAACCCTAACCCTAACACTAACCCTAACCCTAACCCTAACCCATACCCTAAACCTAACCCTAACCCTAACCCTAACCCTAATCCGTATCCTAGCCTAACCTTAACCCGTGCCCTAACCCTAACCCTAACCCTAACCCTAAACTTAACCCGTACCCTAACCCTAACCCTAACCCTAACCCTAACCCTAACCCGTACCCTAACCCTAACCCTAAACCTGACCCTAACCCGTACCCTAACCCTAACCCTAACCAGTACCCTAACCCTAACCCTTACCAGTACCCTAACCCTAAACCATACCCTAAACCTTACCCTCACACTAACCCGTACCCTAACCCGTACCCTAACCCTAAACCGTACCCTAACCCTAACCCTAAACCTAACCCGTACCCTAACCCTAACCCTAACCCTAACACTAACCCGTACCCTAACCCTAACCGGTACCATAACCCTAACCCTAACCCTAACCCTAACCCTAATCCGTACCCTAACCCTACCCCTAACCGGTACCCTAACCCTAACCCTAACCCTAAACTTAACCCGTACCCTAACACTACCCCTAACCCTAAACCTAACCCGTACCCTAACCCTAAACCTAAACCTAACCCTAACCCGTACCCTAACCCTAACCCTAACCCAAACCCTAACCCTAACCCGTACCCTAACCCTAACACTAACCCTAACCCTGACCCTAACCCGTACCCTAACCCTAACCCTAACCCTAAACCTAACCCATACCCTAAACCGTACCCTAACCCTAACCGTAACCCTAACCCCTAACCCTAACCCTAACCCTAACCCGTACCCTAACCCGTACCCTAACCCTAACCTTAAACCGTACCCTAACCCTAACCCTAATCCTAACCCTAACCCTTTCCTAACCCTAACCCTAACCCTAACGCTAACCCTAACCCGTACCCTAACCCTAACCCGTACCCTAACCCTATCCCTAACACTAACCCTAACCCTAACCCTAATCCTAACCCGTACCCTAACCCTAACCCATACCCTAACCCTAACCCTAACCGTATCCCCTAACCTAACCCTAACCCGTACCCTAACCCTAAACCTAACGCTAACCCCTAACCCTAAACCTAACCCGTACCCTAACCCTAACCCTAACCCTAACCCGTACCCTAAACCGTACCCTAATCCTAACCCTAACAGTAACCCTAACCCGTACCCTTACCCTAACCCTAACCCTAACTCTAACCCGTACCCTAAACCTAACCCTAACCCGTACCCTAACCCTAACCCGTACCCTCAACCTAACCCTAACCCTAACCCGTACCCTAACCCTAACCCTAACCTTAACCCTAACCCTAACCAGTACCCTAACCCTAACCATAACCCGTACCCTAACCCTAACCCGTACCCTAACCCTAACCTTAACCCTAACCCTAATTCGTACCCTAACCCGTACCCTAACCCTAATCCGTACCCTAACCCTAACCCTAACCCTAACCCAACCCTAACCCTAACCCGTACCCTAACCCTAAGCCTAAACCTAACCCTAACCCGTACCCTAACCCTAAAACTAACAAGTACCCTAACACTAACCCTAACCAGGACCCTAAACCTAAACCGTACCCTAAACCTAACCCTAACCCTAACACTAACCCGTACCCTAACCCTACCCCGTACCCTAACCATACTCCGTACCCTAACCCTAACCCTAACCCTAACCCGTACCCTAACCCTAACCCTAATCCTTTCCTAAACCTAACACTAACGCTAACCCGTACCCTAACCCGTACCCTAACCCTAACCCGTACCCTAACCCTAACCCTAACACTAACCCGTACCCTAACCCTAACCCGTACCCTAACCCCTAACCCCTAACCCTATCCTAACCCTAACCCGTATCCTAAACCTAACCCTAATCCTAACCCTAACCCTAACCCGTACCCTAAACCTAACCCTAACCCATACCCTAACCCTAACCCTAACCCTAAACCTTTCCTAACCCTAACCCTAACCATAACCCTAACCCTAACCCTAACCCGTACCCTAAACCTAACCCGTACCCTAACCCTAACCCTAAACCTAACCCGTACGCTAACCCTAACCCTAACACTAACCATAACCCTAACCCTAACCCATACCCTAAACCTAACCCTAACCCTAACCCTAACCCTAATCCGTACCCTAGCCTAACCCTAACCCGTGCCCTAAACCTAACCCTAGCCCTAACCCTAAACTTAACCCGTACCCTAACCCTAACCCTAACACTAACCCTAACCCGTACCCTAACCCTAACCCTAAACCTGACCCTAACCCGTACCCTAACCCTAACCCTAACCAGTACCCTAACCCTAACCCTAACCAGTACCCTAACCCTAAACCATACCCTAAAGCTTACCCTCACACTAACCCGTACCCTAACCCGTACCCTAACCCTAAACCGTACCCTAACCCTAACCCTAACCCTAACCCGTACCCTAACCCTAACCCTAACCCTAACACGAACCCGTACCCTAACCCTAACCCGTACCATAACCCTAACCCTAACCCTAACCCTAACCCTAATCCGTACCCTAACCCTACCCCTAACCCGTACCCTAACCCTAACCCTAACCCTAAACTTAACCCGTACCCTAACACTACCCCTAACCCTAACCCTAACCCGTACCCTAACCCTAAACCTAAACCTAACCCTAACCCGTACCCTAACCCTAACCCTAACCCAAACCCTAACCCTAACCCGTACCCTAACCCTAACCCTAACCCTAACCCTGACCCTAACCCGTACCCTAACCCTAACCCTAACCCTAACCCTAACCCTAACCCATACCCTAAACCGTACCCTAACCCTAACCATAACCCTAACCCCTAACCCTAACCCTAACCCTAACCTGTACCCTAACCCGTACCCTAACCCTAACCCTAACCCTAACCCTAACCCTAACCCGTACCCTAACCCTAACCTTAACCCGTACCCTAACCCTAACCCTAATCCTAACCCTAACCCTTTCCTAACCCTAACCCTAACCCTAACGCTAACCCTAACCCGAACCCTAAACCTAACCCGTACCCTAACACTAACCCTAACCCTAATCCTAAACCTAACCCGGATGCTAACCCTAACCCTAACACTCACCCTAACCCTAACCCGTATCCTAACCCTAACCCGTACCCTAACCCTAACCCGTACCCTAACACTAACCCTAAACCTAATCCTAACACTAACCCGTATGCTAACCCTAACACTAACACTCACCCTAACCCTAACCCGTATCCTAACCCTAACCTGTACCCTAACCCTAACCCTAACACTAACCCTAACCCTAACCCTAAACCCTAACCCTAACCCTAACCCGTTCCCTAACCATAACCCTAAACCGTACCCTAAACCTAACCCTAACCCGTACCCTAACCCTAACCGTAACCCTAAACCTAACCCTTTACTAACCCTAACCCTAACCCTAACCCTAACCCTAACCCGTACCCTAAACCTAACCCGTACCCTAACCCTAACCCTAACCCTAACCCTAACCAGTACGCTAACGCTAACCCTAACACTAACCCTAACCCTAACCCTAACCCGTACCCTAACCCTAACCCTAACCCAAACCCTAACCCTAACCCTAACCCTAACCCTAATCCGTACCCTAACCCTACCCCTAACCCGTACCCTAACCCTAAACCTAACCCTAACCCTAAACTTAACCCGTACCCTAACACTAACCCTAACCCTAACCCTAACCCGTACCCTAACCCTAACACTAAACCTAACACTAACCCGTACCCTAACCCTAAACCTAACCCAAACCCTAACCCTAACCCGTACCCTAAACCTAACCCTAACCCTAACCCTAAAACCTAACCCTAACCCTAACCCTAACCCGTACCCTAACCCGTACCCTAACCCTAACCCTAAACCTAACCCTAACCCTAACACGTACCCTAACCCTAACCTTAACCCGTACCCTAACCCTAACCCTAATCCTAACCCTAACCCTTTCCTAACCCTAACCCTAACCTTAACGCTAACCCTAACCCTAACCCGTACCCTAACCCTAACCCGTACACTAACACTAACCCTAACCCTAATCCTAACCCTAACCCGTATGCTAACCCTAACCCTAACACTCACCCTAACCCTAACCCATATCCTAAACCTAACCCGTACTCTAAACCTAACCCTAACACTAACCCTAACCCTAACCCTAACCCCTAACCCTAACCCTAACCCGTTACCTAACCATAACCCTAACCCGTACCCTAACCCTAACCCGTACCCTAAACCTAACCCTAACCCTAACACTAACCCGTACCCTAACCCACCCCGTAACCTAACCCTAAACCTAACCCTATCCACTAACGCTAACCCTAACCCGTACCCTAACCCTAACCCTAACGCTAACCCCTAACCCTAACCCTAACCCGTACCCTAAACCTAACCCTAAACCTAACCCTAACCCTAACCCGTACCCTAAACCGTACCCTAACCCTAACACTAACCCTAACCCGTACCCTAACCCTAACCTTAACCCGTACCCTAACCCTAACCCTACCCTAACCCTTTCCTAATCCTAACCCTAACCCTAACCCTAACCCTAACCCGTACCCTAACCCTAACCCGTACCCTAACCCTAACCCTAAACCTAACCCTAAACCTAACCCTAACCCTAACCCGTACGCTAACCCTAACCCTAACCCTAACCCTAACCCGTAACCTAACCCTACCCGTACCCTAACCCTAACCCTAACCCTAATCCTAAACCTAACCCCTAACCCTAACCCTAACCCATACCCTAACACTAACCCTAATCCGTACGCTAACCCTAACCCGTACCCTAAACCTAATCCTAAACCTAACCCTAACCCTAACCTGTACCCTCACCCTAACCCGTACACTAACCATAACCCTAACCCTAACCTTTAACCCTAACCCTAACCCGTACCCTAACCCTAAGCCTAACCCGTACCCTAATCCTAACCGGTACCCTAACCCTAACACGTACCCTAACCCGTACCGTAACACTAAACCTAACCCTAACCCTAACCCGTACCCTAACCCTAACCCTAACCCTAACCCTAACCCGTACCCTAAACCTAACCCTAACCAATACCCTAACCCTAACCCTTACCAGTACCCTAACCCTAAACCATACCCTAAACCTTACCCTCACACTAACCCGTACCCTAACCCGTACCCTAACCCTAAACCGTACCCTAACCCTAACCCTAACCCGTACCCTAACCCTAACCCTAACCCTAACACTAACCCGTACCCTAACCCTAACCCGTACCATAACCCTAACCCTAACCCTAACCCTAACCCTAACCCTAATCCGTACCCTAACCCTACCCCTAAACCGTACCCTAACCCTAACCCTAACCCTAAACTTAACCCGTACCCTAACACTACCCCTAACCCTAACCCTAACCCGTACCCTAACCCTAAACCTAAACCTAACCCTAACCCGTACCCTAACCCTAACCCTAACCCAAACCCTAACCCTAACCCGTACCCTAACCCTAACCCTAACCCTAACCCTGACCCTAACCCGTACCCTAACCCTAACCCTAACCCTAACCCTAACCCATAACCTAAACCGTACCCTAACCCTAACCGTAATCCTAACCCCTAACCCTAACCCTAACCCTAACCCGTACCCTAACCCGTACCCTAACCCTAACCCTAACCCTAACCCTAACCCGTACCCTAACCCTAACCTTAAACCGTACCCTAACCCTAACCCTAATCCTAACCCTAACCCTTTCCTAACCCTAACCCTAACCCTAACGCTAACCCTAACCCGTACCCTAACCCTAACCCGTACCCTAACCCTATCCCTAACACTAACCCTAACCCTAACCCTAATCCTAACCCGTACCCTAACCCTAACCCGTACCCTAACCCTAACCCTAACCGAATCCCCTAACCTAACCCTAACCCGTACCCTAACCCTAAACCTAATGCTAACCCCTAACCCTAAACCTAACCCGTACCCTAACCCTAACCCTAACCCTAACCCGTACCCTAAACCGTACCCTAATCCTAACCCTAACCCTAACCCTAACCCGTACTCTTACCCTAACCCTAACCCTAACTCTAACCCGTACCCTAAACCTAACCCTAACCCGTACCCTAACCCTAACCCGTACCCTAAACCTAACCCTAACCCTAACCCGTACCCTAACCCTAACCCTAACCCTAACCCTAACCAGTACCCTAACCCTAACCATAACCCGTACCCTAACCCTAACCCGTACCCTAACCCTAACCCTAACCCTAACCCTAATTCGTACCCTAACCCGTAACCTAACCCTAATCCGTACCCTAACCCTAACCCTAACCCTAACCCAACACTAACCCTAACCCGTACCCTAACCCTAAGCCTAACCCTAACCCGTACCCTAACCCTAAAACTAACCAGTACCCTAACACAAACCCTAACCAGGACCCTAAACCTAAACCGTACCCTAAAGCTAACCCTAACCCTAACCCTAACCCGTACCCTAACCCTACCCCGTACCCTAACCATACTCCGTACCCTAACCCTAACCCTAACCCTAACCCGTACCCTAACCCTAACCCTAATCCTTTCCTAAACCTAAACCTAACCCTAACCCGTACCCTAACCCGTACCCTAACCCTAACCCGTACCCTAACCCTACCCCGTACCCTAACCATACTCCGTACCCTAACCCTAACCCTAACCCTAACCCGTACCCTAACCCTAACCCTAATCCTTTCCTAAACCTAAACCTAACCCTAACCCGTACCCTAACCCGTACCCTAACCCTAACCCGTACCCTAACCCTAACCCTAACACTTACCCGTACCCTAACCCTAACCCGTACCCTAACCCCTAACCCCTAACCCTATCCTAACCCTAACCCGTATCCTAAACCTAACCCTAATCCTAACCCTAACCCTAACCCGTACCCTAAACCTAACCCTAACCCATACCCTAACCCTAACCCTAAACCTAAACCTTTCCTAACCCTAACCCTAACCATAACCCTAACCCTAACCCTAACCCGTACCCTAAACCTAACCCGTACCCTAACCCTAACCCTAAACCTAACCCGTACGCTAACCCTAACCCTAAAACTAACCATAACCCTAACCCTAACCCATACCCTAAACCTAACCCTAACCCTAACCCTAACCCTAATCCGTACCCTAGCCTAACCCTAACCCGTGCCCTAACCCTAACCCTAACCCTAACCCTAAACTTAACCCGTACCCTAACCCTAACCCTAACCCTAACCCTAACCCGTACCCTAACCCTAACCCTAAACCTGACCCTAACCCGTACCCTAACCCTAAACCTAACCAGTACCCTAACGCTAACCCTAACCAGTACCCTAACCCTAAACCTTACCCTAAAGCTTACCCTCACACTAACCCGTACCCTAACCCGTACCCTAACCCTAAACCGTACCCTAACCCTAACCCTAACCCTAACCCTTACCCTAAACCTAACCCTAACCCTAACACTAACCCGTACCCTAACCCTAAACTGTACCATAACCCTAACCCTAACCCTAACCCTAACCCTAATCCGTACCCTAACCCTACCCCTAACCCGTACCCTAACCCTAACCCTAACCCTAAACTTAACCCGTACCCTAACACTACCCCTAAACCTAACCCTAACCCGTACCCTAACCCTAAACCTAAACCTAACCCTAACCCGTACCCTAAACCTAACCCTAACCCAAACCCTAACCCTAACCCGTACCCTAAACCTAACCCTAACCCTAACCCTGACCCTAACCCGTACCCTAACCCTAACCCTAACCCTAACCCTAACCCTAACCCATACCCTAAACCGTACCCTAACCCTAACCGTAACCCTAACCCCTAACCCTAACCCTAACCCTAACCCGTACCCTAACCCGTACCCTAACCCTAACCCTAACCCTAACCCTAACACTAACCCGTACCCTAACCCTAACCTTAACCCGTACCCTAACCCTAACCCTAATCCTAACCGTAACCCTTTCCTAACCCTAACCCTAACCCTAACGCTAACCCTCACCCGAACCCTAAACCTAACCCGTACCCTAACACTCACCCTAACCCTAACCCGTATCCTAACCCTAACCCGTACCCTAACCCTAACCCGTACCCTAACACTAACCCTAACCCTAATCCTAACACTAACCCGTATTCTAACCCTAACCCTAACACTCACCCTAACCCTAACCCGTATCCTAACCCTAACCCGTACCCTAACCCTAACCCTAACACTAACCCTAACCCTAACCCTAACCCTAACCCGTTCCCTAACCATAACCCTAAACCGTACCCTAAACCTAACCCTAACCCGTACCCTAACCCTAACCGTAACCCTAACCCTAACCCTTTACTAACCCTAACCCTAACCCTAACCCTAACCCGTACCCTAAACCTAACCCGTACCCTAACCCTAACCCTAACCCTAACCCTAACCAGTACGCTAACGCTAACCCTAACACTAACCCTAACCCTAACCCTAACCCGTACCATAACCCTAACCCTAACCCTAACCCTAACCCTAAACCGTACCCTAACCCTACCCCTAACCCGTACCCTAACCCTAAACCTAACCCTAACCCTAAACTTAACCCGTACCCTAACACTAACCCTAACCCTAACCCTAACCCGTACCCTAACACTCACCCTAACCCTAACCCGTATCCTAACCCTAACCCGTACCCTAACCCTAACCCGTACCCTAACACTAACCCTAACCCTAATCCTAACACTAACCCGTATGCTAACCCTAACCCTAACACTCACCCTAACCCTAACCCGTATCCTAACCCTAACCCGTACCCTAACCCTAACCCTAACACTAACCCTAACCCTAACCCTAACCCTAACCCGTTCCCTAACCATAACCCTAAACCGTACCCTAAACCTAACCCTAACCCGTACCCTAACCCTAACCGTAACCCTAACCCTAACCCTTTACTAACCCTAACCCTAACCCTAACCCTAACCCGTACCCTAAACCTAACCCGTACCCTAACCCTAACCCTAACCCTAACCCTAACCAGTACGCTAACGCTAACCCTAACACTAACCCTAACCCTAACCCTAACCCGTACCATAACCCTAACCCTAACCCTAACCCTAACCCTAATCCGTACCCTAACCCTACCCCTAACCCGTACCCTAACCCTAAACCTAACCCTAACCCTAAACTTAACCCGTACCCTAACACTAACCCTAACCCTAACCCTAACCCGTACCCTAACCCTAACCCTAAACCTAACACTAACCCGGACCCTAACCCTAAACCTAACCCAAACCCTAACCCTAACCCGTACCCTAAACCTAACCCTAACCCTAACCCTAAAACCTAACCCTAACCCTAACCCTAACCCGTACCCTAACCCGTACCCTAACCCTAACCCTAAACCTAACCCTAACCCTAACACGTACCCTAACCCTAACCTTAACCCGTACCCTAACCCTAACCCTAATCCTAACCCTAACCCTTTCCTAACCCTAACCCTAACCTTAACGCTAACCCTAACCCTAACCCGTACTCTAACCCTAACCCGTACACTAACACTAACCCTAACCCTAATCCTAACCCTAACCCGTATGCTAACCCTAACCCTAACACTCACCCTAACCCTAACCCATATCCTAAACCTAACCCGTACTTTAAACCTAACCCTAACACTAACCCTAACCCTAACCCTAACCCCTAACCCTAACCCTAACCCGTTACCTAACCATAACCCTAACCCGTACCCTAACCCTAACCCGTACCCTAAACCTAACCCTAACCCTAACACTAACCCGTGACCCACCCCGTAACCTAACCCTAAACCTAACCCTATCCACTAACCCTAACCCTAACCCGTACCATAACCCTAACCCTAACGCTAACCCCTTACCCTAACCCTAACCCGTACCCTAAACCTAACCCTAAACCTAACCCTAACCCTAACCCTTACCCTAAACCGTACCCTAACCTTAACACTAACCCTAACCCGTACCCTAACCCTAACCTTAACGCTAACCCGTACCCTAACCCTAACCCTAACCCTTTCCTAAAACTAACCCTAACCCTAACCCTAACCCAAACTTACCCTAACCGTAACCCGTACCCTAACCCGTAAACTAACCCTAACGCTAACCCAAACCCGTACCCTAACCCTAACCCTAACCCTAACACTAACCCGTACCCTAACCCTAACCCGAACGCTAACACGTACCCTAACCTTAACCCTAACCCTAACCCCTAACCTCTAACCCTAACCCTAACCCTAACCCGTACCCTAAACCTAACCCTAACCCTTACTCTAACCCTAACCCGTACCCTAAACCTAACCTTAACCCGTACCCTAAGCCTAACCCTAAACCTAACCCTAACCCTTTCCTAACCCTAACCCTAACCCTAACCCTAACCCTAATCAGTACTCTAACGCTAACCCTAACACTAAACCTAACCCTAACCCTAACCCGTACCGTAACCCTAACCCTAACCCTAAACTTAACCCGTACCCTAACACTAACCCTAACCCTAACCCTAACCCGTACCCTAACCCTAAACCTAAACCTAACCCTAACCCGTACCCTAACCCTAACCCTAACCCTAACCCTAACCCGTACCCTAACCCTAACCCTAACCCTAACCCTAACCCTAACCCGTACCCTAAACCGTACCCTAACCCTAACACTAACCCTAACCCTAACCCCTTACCCTAACCCTAACCCTAACCCGTACCCTAACCCGTAACCTAACCCTAACCCTAACCCTAACCCTAACCCTAACCGGTACCCTAACCCTAACCTTAACCCGTAACCTAACCCTAACCCTAATCCTAACCCTAACCCTTTCTAACCCTAACCCTAACCCTAACGCTAACCCTAAACCTAACCCGTACCCTAACCCTAACCCGTACCCTAACACTAACCCTAACCCTAATTCTAAAACTAACCCGTATGCTAACCCTAACCCTAACACTCACCCTAACCCTAACCCGTATCCTAACCCTAACCCGTACCCTAACCCTAACCCGTACCCTAACACTAACCCTAACCCTAATCCTAACCCTAACCCGTATGCTAACCCTAACCCTAACACTCACCCTACCCCTAACCCGTATCCTAAACCTAACCCGTACCCTAACCCTAACCCTAACACTAACCCTAACCCTAACCCCTAACCCTAACCCTAACCCGTACCCTAACCATAACCCTAAACCGTACTCTAAACCTAACCCAAACCCGTATCCTAACCCTAACCCTAACTCTAACCCTTTACTAACCCTAACCCTAACCCTAACCCTAACCCTAACCCTAACCCGTACCCTAAACCTAACCCGTACCCTAACCCTAACCCTAACCCTAACCCTAACCAGTACGCTAACGCTAACCCTAACACTAACCCTAACCCTAACCCTAACCCGTACCATAACCCTAACCCTAACCCTAACCCTAACCCTAATCTGTACCCTAACCCTACCCCTAACCCGTACCCTAACCCTAACCCTAACCCTAACCCTAAACTTAACCCGTACCCTAACACTAACCCTAAACCTAACCTTAACCCGTACCCTAACCCTAAACCTAAACCTAACCCTAACCCGTACCGTAACCCTAACCCTAACCCAAACCCTAAACCTAACCCGTACCCTAACCCTAACCCTAACCCTAACCCTAACCCTAACCCCTAACCCTAACCCTAACCCTAACCCGTACCCTAACCCGTACCCTAACCCTAACCCTAACCCTAACCCTAACCCTAACCCCTAACCCTAACCCGTACCCTAACCCGTACCCTAACCCGTACCCTAACCCTAACCCTAATCCTAACCCTAACCTTAACCCGTACCCTAACCCTAAGCCTAACCCTAAACCGTACCCTAACCCTAACCTTAACCAGTACCCTAACCCTAACCCTAACCAGGACCCTAACCCTAAACCGTACCCTAAACCTAACACTAACCCTAACCCGTACCCTAACCCGTACCCTAACCCTACCCCGTACCCTAACCATACTCCGTACCCTAACCCTAACCCTAACCCTAACCCTAACCCTAACCCTAACCCTCACCCTAACCCGTACCCTAAACCGTACCCTAACCCTAACCCGTACCCTAACCCTAAACCTTACCCGTACCCTAACCCTAACACTAACCCTAACACTAACACGTACCCTAACCCTAACCCGTACCCTAACCCGTACCCTAACCATCACCCTAACCCTAACCCTAACCCTAACCCCTAACCCCTAACCTTATCCTAACCCTAACCCGTATCCTAAACCTAACCCTAACCCTAACCCTAACCCTAACCCTAACCCTAACCCGTACCCTAAACTTAACCCTAACCCGTACCCTAACCCTAACCCTAACCCTAACCCTTTCCTAACCCTAACCCTAACCCTAAACCTAACCCTAACCCTAACCCGTACCATAAACCTAACCCATACCCTAAACCTAACCCTAACCCTAACCCGTACGCTAACCCTAACCCTAACACTAACCCTAACCCTAACCCTAACCCGTACCCTAACCCTAACCCTAACCCTAACCCGTACGCTAACCATAACCCTAACACTAACCCTAACCCTAACCCTAACCCATACCCTAACCCTAACCCTAACCCTAACCCTAACGCTAATCTGTACCCTAGCCTAACCGTAACCCGTACCCTAACCCTAACCCTAACCCTAACCCTAACCCGTACCCTAACCCGTACCCTAAACCTAACCCTAACCCATACGCTAAACCTAACACTAACCCTAACCCCAACCCTAACCCTAACCCGTATCCTAACCCTAACCCTAACCCTAACCCTAACCCGTACCCTAAACCTAACCCTAACCCGTACCCTAAGCCTAACCCGTACCCTAACCCTAACCCTAACCCTAACCCGTACCCTAAACCTAACCCTAACCCTAACCCGTACCATAACCCTAAACCTAACCCTAAACCTAACCCGTACCCTAACCCGTACCCTAACACTAATCCTAACCCTAACCCTATCCCTAACCCGTACCCTAAACATAACCCTAACCCTAACCCTAACCCTAAACCATACCCTAAACCTTACCCTAAACCTAACCCTAACCCGTACGCTAACCCTAACACTAACCCTAACCCTAACCCTAACCCTAACCCTAACCCTAACCCGTATCCTAACCCTAACCCTAACCCTAACCCTAACCCTAACCCGTACCCTAAACCTAACCCTAACCCGTACCCTAACCCTAACCGTACCCTAACACTAACCCAAAACCTAACCCTAACCCGTACCCTAAACCTAACCCTAACCCTAACCCGTACCCTAACCCTAACCCTAAACCTAACCCTAACCCTAACCAGTACCCTAACCCTAACCATAACCCGTACCCTAACCCTAACCCGTACCCTAACCCTAACCCAAACCCTAACCCTAATTCGTACCCTAACCCGTACCCTAACCCTAACCCGTACCCTAACCCTAACCTTAACCCTAACCCAACCCTAACCCTAACCCGTACCCTAACCCTAAGCCTAACCCTAACCCGTACCCTAACCCTAACCCTAACCAGTACCCTAACCCTAACCCTAACCAGGACCCTAACCCTAAACACTACCCTAAACCTAACCCTAACCCTAACCCGTACCCTAACCCGTACCTAACCCTACCCCGTACCCTAACCATACTCCGTACCCTAACCCTAACCCTAACCCTAACCCGTACCCTAACCCTAACCCTAATCCTTTCCTAACCCTAACCCTAACCCTAACCCGTACCCTAAACCTAACCCTAACCCGTACCCTAAGCCTAACCCGTACCCTAACCCTAACCCTAACCATAACCCGTACCCTAAACCTAACCCTAACCCTAACCCGTACCATAACCCTAAACCTAACCCTAAACCTAACCCGTACCCTAACCCGTACCCTAACACTAATCCTAACCCTAACCCTATCCCTAACCCGTACCCTAAACCTAACCCTAACCCTAACCCTAACCCTAAACCATACCCTAAACCTTACCCTAAACCTAACCCTAACCCGTACGCTAACCCTAACACTAACCCTAACCCTAACCCTAACCCTAACCCTAACCCTAACCCGTATCCTAACCCTAACCCTAACCCTAACCCTAACCCTAACCCGTACCCTAAACCTAACCCTAACCCGTACCCTAACCCTAACCGTACCCTAACACTAACCCAAAACCTAACCCTAACCCGTACCCTAAACCTAACCCTAACCCTAACCCGTACCCTAACCCTAACCCTAAACCTAACCCTAACCCTAACCAGTACCCTAACCCTAACCATAACCCGTACCCTAACCCTAACCCGTACCCTAACCCTAACCCAAACCCTAACCCTAATTCGTACCCTAACCCGTACCCTAACCCTAACCCGTACCCTAACCCTAACCTTAACCCTAACCCAACCCTAACCCTAACCCGTACCCTAACCCTAAGCCTAACCCTAACCCGTACCCTAAACCTAACCCTAACCAGTACCCTAACCCTAACCCTAACCAGGACCCTAACCCTAAACACTACCCTAAACCTAACCCTAACCCTAACCCGTACCCTAACCCGTACCTAACCCTACCCCGTACCCTAACCATACTCCGTACCCTAACCCTAACCCTAACCCTAACCCGTACCCTAACCCTAACCCTAATCCTTTCCTAAACCTAACCCTAACCCTAACCCTCACCCTAACCCATACCCTAACCCGTACCCTAACCCTAACCCGTACCCTAAACCTAACCCTAACCCTAACCCGTACCCTAACACTAACCCTAAACCTAACACTAACCCGTACCCTAACCCTAACCCGTACCCTAACCCGTACCCTAACCATCACCCTAACCCTAACCCTAACCCCTAACCCTATCCTAACCCTAACCCGTAACCTAAACCTAACCCTAACCCTAACCCTAACCCTAACCCGTACCCTAAACCTAACCCTAAACCGTACCCTAACCCTAACCCTAACCCTAACCCTTTCCTAACCCTAACCCTAACCCTAACCCTAACCCTAACCCGTACCCTAAACCTAAACTGTACCCTAACCCTAACCCTAACCCTAACCCGTACGCTAACCCTAACCCTAACCCTAACACTAACCCTAACCCTAACCCTAACCCATACCCTAACCCTAACCCTAAACCTAACCCTAACCCTAATCCGTACCCTAGCCTAACCCTAACACGTACCCTAACCCTAACCCTAACCCTAAACCTAAACTTAACCCGTACCCTAACCCTAACCCTAACCCTAACCCGTACCCTAACCCTAACACTAAACCTAACCCTAACCCGTACCCTTACCCTAACCCTAACCAGTACCTAACCCTAACCCTAACTAGTACCCTAACCCTAAACCGTACCCTAAACCTAACCCTCACCCTAACCCGTACCCTAACCCGTACCCTAACCCTAAACCGTACCCTAACCCTAAACCTAACCCGTACCTTAACCCTAACCCTAACACTAACCCTAACCCTAACCCGTACCCTAACCCTAACCTTAACCCGTACCCTAACCCTAACCCTAACCCTAACCCTAACCCTTTCCTAACCCTAACCCTAACCCTAACCCTAACCCTAACACTAACCCGTACCCTAAACCTAACCCGTTTCCTAACCCTAAACCTAACCCTAACCCTAACCCGTACGCTAACCCTAACCTTAACACTAACCCTAACCCTAAACCTAACCCGTACCCTAACCCTAACCCTAACCCTAACCCTAATCCGTACCCTAACCCTAACCCTAACCCTAACCCTAAACTTAACCCACACCCTAACCCTAACACTAACCCTAACCCTATCCCGTACCCTAACCCTAACCCTAAACCTAACACTTACCCGTACCCTAACCCTATACCTAACCCAAACCCTAACCCTAACCCGTACCCTAACCCTAACCCTAAACCTAACTCTAACCCTAACCCGTACCCTAACCCTAACCCTAACCCTAACCCTAACCCGTACCCTAAACCGTACCCTAACCCTAACCCTAACCCTAACCCTAACCCCTAACCCTAAACCTAACCCTAACCCTAACCCGTAACCTAACCCTAACCCTAATCCTAACCCTAACCTGTATGCTAACCCTAACCCTAAACCTCACCCTAACCCTAACCCATACCCTAACCCTAACCTGTACCCTAACCCTATCCCTAACACTAACCCTAACCCTAACCCTAACCCCTAAACCTAACCCTAACCCGTACCCTAACCATAACACTAACCCGTACACTACCCCTAACCCGTACCCTAAACCTAACCCTAACCCTAACCCTAACCCGTACCCTAACCCTAACCCGTACCCTAACCCTAACCCTAACCCTATCCCATAACCCTAACCCTAACCCGTACCCTAACCCTAACCCTAACTCTAACCCCTAACCCTAAACCTAACTCGTACCCTAACCCTAACCCTAACCCTAACCCATACCCTAAACCGTACCCTAACCCTAACCATAACCCTAACCCGTACCCTTACCCTAACCCTAACCCTAACTCTAACCCGTACCCTAAACCTAACCCTAACCCGTACCCTAACCCTAACCCGTACCCTAAACCTAACCCTAACCCTAACCCGTACCCTAAACCTAACCCTAAACCTAACCCTAACCCTAACCAGTACCCTAACCCTAACCATAACCCGTACCCTAACCCTAACCCGTACCCTAACCCTAACCCAAACCCTAACCCTAATTCGTACACTAACCCGTACCTAACCCTAACCCGTACCCTAACCCTAACCCTAACACTAACCCA
>JAVLSZ010000417.1:10000-15000 GCA_032313775.1 Urocyon cinereoargenteus | reverse complement strand
TACCCTAACCCTAACCCGTACCCTAACCCTAACCCTAAACCTAACCCTAATTCGTACCCTAACCCGTACCCTAACCCTAACCCGTATCCTAACCCTAACCCTAACCCTAAACCAACCCTAACCCGTACCCGTACCCTAAACCTAAGCCTAACCCTAACCCGTACCCTAACCCTAACCCTAACCAGTACCCTAACCCTAACCCTAACCAGGACCCTAACCCTAAACCGTACCCTAAACCTAACCCTAACCCTAACCCGTACACTAACCCGTACCCTAACCCTACCCCGTACCCTAACCATACTCCGTACCCTAACCCTAAACCTAACCCTAACCCGTACCCTAACCCTAACCCGTACCCTAACCCTAACCCTAACCCTAACTCGTCCCCTAACCCTAACCCTAACCCTAACACTAACCCTTACCCTAACCCTAACCCGTACCCTAACCCGTACCCTTACCATAACGCTAACCCTAACCCTAACCCTAACCCCTAACCCCTAACCCTATCCTAAACCTAACCCGTATCCTAAACCTAACCCTAATCCTAACCCTAACCCTAACCCGTACCCTAAACCTAACCCTAACCGTACCCTAACCCTAACCCTAACCCTAACCCTTTCATAACCCTAACCCTAACCCTAACCCTAACCCTAACCCGTACCCTAACACTAACCCTAACCCGTACCCTAACCCTTACCCTAAACCTAACCCTAACCCGTACGCTAACCCTAGCACTAACCCTAACCCTAACCCTAACCCTAACCCTAACCCGTACCCTAACCCTAACCCTAAACCTAACCCTAACCCTAACCCGTACCCTAAACCTAACCCTAACCCTAACCCTAACCCTAATCCGTACCCTAAACCGTACCCTAACCCTAACCCTAACCCTAACCCTAACCCCTAACCCTAACCCTAACCCTAACCCTAACCCTAACCCTAACCCGTACCCTAACCCTAACCCTAACCCTAACCCTAACCCGTCCCCTAACCCTAACCTTAACCCGTACCCTAAACCTAACCCTAATCCTAACCCTAAGCGTTTCCTAACCCTAACCCTAACCCTAACCCTAAGCCTAACCCTAACCCGTACCATAACCCTAACCCGTACACTAACACTAACCCTAACCCTAATCCTAACCCTAAACGGTATGCTAACCCTAACCCTAAACCTCACCCTAACCCTAACCCGTACCCTAACCCTAACCTGTACCCTAACCCTATCCCTAACACTAACCCTAACCCTAACCCTAACCCTAACCCTAACCCGTACCCTAACCCTAACCCGTACCCTAACCCTAACCCTAACCGTATCCCCTAACACTAACCCTAACCCGTACCCTAACCCTAAACCTAACGCTAACCCCTAACCCTAAACCTAACCCGTACCCTAACCCTAACCCGTACCCTAAACCGTACCCTAATCCTAACTCTAACCCTAACCCTAACCCGTACCCTTACCCTAACCCTAACCCTAATTCTAACCCAAACCCTAAACCTAACCCTAACCCGTACCCTAACCCTAACCCGTACCCTAAACCTAACCCTAACCCTAAACCGTACCCTAACCCTAACCCTAACCCTAACCCTAACCAGTACCCTAACCCTAACCATAACCCGTACCCTAACCCTAACCCGTACCCTAACTCTAACCCTAACCCTAACCCTAATTCGTACCCTAACCCGTACCCTAATCCTAATCCGTACCCTAACCCTAACCCTAACCCTAACCCAACCCTAACCCTAACACGTACCCTAACCCTAAGCCTAACCCTAACCCGTACCCTAACCCTAAAACTAACCAGTACCCTAACACTAACCCTAACCAGGACCCTAAACCTAAACCGTACCCTAAACCTAACCCTAACCCTAACACTAACCCGTACCCTAACCCTACCCCGTACCCTAACCATACTCCGTACCCTAACCCTAAACCTAACCCTAACCCGTACCCTAACCCTAACCCTAATCCTTTCCTAAACCTAACCCTAACCATAACCCGTACCCTAACCCGTACCCTAACCCTAACCCGTACCCTAACCCTAACCCTAACACTAACCCGTACCCTAACCGTAACCCGTACCCTAACCCCTAACCCCTAACCCTATCCTAACCCTAACCCGTATCCTAAACCTAACCCTAATCCTAACCCTAACCCTAACCCGTACCCTAAACCTAACCCTAACCCGTACCCTAACCCTAACCCTAACCCTAAACCTTTCCTAACCCTAACCCTAACCATAACCCTAACCCTAACCCTAACACGTACCCTAAACCTAACCCGTACCCTAACCCTAACCCTAAACCTAACCCGTACGCTAACCCTAACCCTAACACTAACCCTAACCCAAACCCTAAGCCATACCCTAAACCTAACCCTAACCCTAACCCTAACCCTAATCCGTACCCTAGCCTAACCCTAACCCGTGCCCTAACCCTAACCCTAACCCTAACCCTAAACTTAACCCGTACCCTAACCCTAACCCTAACCCTAACCCTAACCCTAACCCGTACCCTAACCCTAACCCTAAACCTGACCCTAACCCGTACCCTAAACCTAACCCTAACCAATACCCTAACCCTAACCCTTACCAGTACCCTAACCCTAAACCATACCCTAAACCTTACCCTCACACTAACCCGTACCCTAACCCGTACCCTAACCCTAAACCGTACCCTAACCCTAACCCTAACCCGTACCCTAACCCTAACCCTAACCCTAACACTAACCCGTACCCTAACCCTAACCCGTACCATAACCCTAACCCTAACCCTAACCCTAACCCTAACCCTATCCGTACCCTAACCCTACCCCTAAACCGTACCCTAACCCTAACCCTAACCCTAAACTTAACCCGTACCCTAACACTACCCCTAACCCTAACCCTAACCCGTACCCTAACCCTAAACCTAAACCTAACCCTAACCCGTACCCTAACCCTAACCCTAACCCAAACCCTAACCCTAACCCGTACCCTAACCCTAACCCTAACCCTAACCCTGACCCTAACCCGTACCCTAACCCTAACCCTAACCCTAACCCTAACCCATAACCTAAACCGTACCCTAACCCTAACCGTAATCCTAACCCCTAACCCTAACCCTAACCCTAACCCGTACCCTAACCCGTACCCTAACCCTAACCCTAACCCTAACCCTAACCCGTACCCTAACCCTAACCTTAAACCGTACCCTAACCCTAACCCTAATCCTAACCCTAACCCTTTCCTAACCCTAACCCTAACCCTAACGCTAACCCTAACCCGTACCCTAACCCTAACCCGTACCCTAACCCTATCCCTAACACTAACCCTAACCCTAACCCTAATCCTAACCCGTACCCTAACCCTAACCCGTACCCTAACCCTAACCCTAACCGAATCCCCTAACCTAACCCTAACCCGTACCCTAACCCTAAACCTAATGCTAACCCCTAACCCTAAACCTAACCCGTACCCTAACCCTAACCCTAACCCTAACCCGTACCCTAAACCGTACCCTAATCCTAACCCTAACCCTAACCCTAACCCGTACTCTTACCCTAACCCTAAACCTAACTCTAACCCGTACCCTAAACCTAACCCTAACCCGTACCCTAACCCTAACCCGTACCCTAAACCTAACCCTAACCCTAACCCGTACCCTAACCCTAACCCTAACCCTAACCCTAACCAGTACCCTAACCCTAACCATAACCCGTACCCTAACCCTAACCCGTACCCTAACCCTAACCCTAACCCTAACCCTAATTCGTACCCTAACCCGTAACCTAACCCTAATCCGTACCCTAACCCTAACCCTAACCCTAACCCAACACTAACCCTAACCCGTACCCTAACCCTAAGCCTAACCCTAACCCGTACCCTAACCCTAAAACTAACCAGTACCCTAACACAAACCCTAACCAGGACCCTAAACCTAAACCGTACCCTAAAGCTAACCCTAACCCTAACCCTAACCCGTACCCTAACCCTACCCCGTACCCTAACCATACTCCGTACCCTAACCCTAACCCTAACCCTAACCCGTACCCTAACCCTAACCCTAATCCTTTCCTAAACCTAAACCTAACCCTAACCCGTACCCTAACCCGTACCCTAACCCTAACCCGTACCCTAACCCTACCCCGTACCCTAACCATACTCCGTACCCTAACCCTAACCCTAACCCTAACCCGTACCCTAACCCTAACCCTAATCCTTTCCTAAACCTAAACCTAACCCTAACCCGTACCCTAACCCGTACCCTAACCCTAACCCGTACCCTAACCCTAACCCTAACACTTACCCGTACCCTAACCCTAACCCGTACCCTAACCCCTAACCCCTAACCCTATCCTATCCCTAACCCGTATCCTAAACCTAACCCTAATCCTAACCCTAACCCTAACCCGTACCCTAAACCTAACCCTAACCCATACCCTAACCCTAACCCTAAACCTAAACCTTTCCTAACCCTAACCCTAACCATAACCCTAACCCTAACCCTAACCCGTACCCTAAACCTAACCCGTACCCTAACCCTAACCCTAAACCTAACCCGTACGCTAACCCTAACCCTAAAACTAACCATAACCCTAACCCTAACCCATACCCTAAACCTAACCCTAACCCTAACCCTAACCCTAATCCGTACCCTAGCCTAACCCTAACCCGTGCCCTAACCCTAACCCTAACCCTAACCCTAAACTTAACCCGTACCCTAACCCTAACCCTAACCCTAACCCTAACCCGTACCCTAACCCTAACCCTAAACCTGACCCTAACCCGTACCCTAACCCTAAACCTAACCAGTACCCTAACCCTAACCCTAACCAGTACCCTAACCCTAAACCTTACCCTAAATCTTACCCTCACACTAACCCGTACCCTAACCCGTACCCTAACCCTAAACCGTACCCTAACCCTAACCCTAACCCTAACCCTTACCCTAAACCTAACCCTAACCCTAACACTAACCCGTACCCTAACCCTAAACTGTACCATAACCCTAACCCTAAC
>JAVLSZ010000417.1:0-7500 GCA_032313775.1 Urocyon cinereoargenteus | reverse complement strand
AACCCTTTCCTAAAACTAACCCTAACCCTAACCCTAACCCAAACTTACCCTAACCGTAACCCGTACCCTAACCCGTAAACTAACCCTAACGCTAACCCAAACCCGTACCCTAACCCTAACCCTAACCCTAACACTAACCCGTACCCTAACCCTAACCCGAACGCTAACACGTACCCTAACCTTAACCCTAACCCTAACCCCTAACCTCTAACCCTAACCCTAACCCTAACCCGTACCCTAAACCTAACCCTAACCCTTACTCTAACCCTAACCCGTACCCTAAACCTAACCTTAACCCGTACCCTAAGCCTAACCCTAAACCTAACCCTAACCCTTTCCTAACCCTAACCCTAACCCTAAACCTAACCCTAATCAGTACTCTAACGCTAACCCTAACACTAAACCTAACCCTAACCCTAACCCGTACCATAACCCTAACCCTAACCCTAACCCTAACCCTAATCCGTACCCTAACCCTACCCCTAACCCGTACCGTAACCCTAACCCTAAACCTAAACTTAACCCGTACCCTAACACTAACCCTAACCCTAACCCTAACCCGTACCCTAACCCTAAACCTAAACCTACCCTAACCCGTACCCTAACCCTAACCCTAAACCTAACCCTAACCCGTACCCTAACCCTAACCCTAACCCTAACCCTAACCCTAACCCGTACCCTAAACCGTACCCTAACCCTAACACTAACCCTAACCCTAACCCCTTACCCTAACCCTAACCCTAACCCGTACCCTAACCCGTAACCTAACCCTAACCCTAACCCTAACCCTAACCCTAACCGGTACCCTAACCCTAACCTTAACCCGTAACCTAACCCTAACCCTAATCCTAACCCTAACCCTTTCTAACCCTAACCCTAACCCTAACGCTAACCCTAAACCTAACCCGTACCCTAACCCTAACCCGTACCCTAACACTAACCCTAACCCTAATTCTAAAACTAACCCGTATGCTAACCCTAACCCTAACACTCACCCTAACCCTAACCCGTATCCTAACCCTAACCCGTACCCTAACCCTAACCCGTACCCTAACACTAACCCTAACCCTAATCCTAACCCTAACCCGTATGCTAACCCTAACCCTAACACTCACCCTACCCCTAACCCGTATCCTAAACCTAACCGTACCCTAACCCTAACCCTAACACTAACCCTAACCCTAACCCCTAACCCTAACCCTAACCCGTACCCTAACCATAACCCTAAACCGTACTCTAAACCTAACCCAAACCCGTATCCTAACCCTAACCCTAACTCTAACCCTTTACTAATCCTAACCCTAACCCTAACCCTAACCCTAACCCTAACCCGTACCCTAAACCTAACCCGTACCCTAACCCTAACCCTAACCCTAACCCTAACCAGTACGCTAACGCTAACCCTAACACTAACCCTAACCCTAACCCTAACCCGTACCATAACCCTAACCCTAACCCTAACCCTAACCCTAATCTGTACCCTAACCCTACCCCTAACCCGTACCCTAACCCTAACCCTAACCCTAACCCTAAACTTAACCCGTACCCTAACACTAACCCTAAACCTAACCTTAACCCGTACCCTAACCCTAAACCTAAACCTAACCCTAACCCGTACCGTAACCCTAACCCTAACCCAAACCCTAAACCTAACCCGTACCCTAACCCTAACCCTAACCCTAACCCTAACCCTAACCCCTAACCCTAACCCTAACCCTAACCCGTACCCTAACCCGTACCCTAACCCTAACCCTAACCCTAACCCTAACCCTAACCCCTAACCCTAACCCGTACCCTAACCCGTACCCTAACCCGTACCCTAACCCTAACCCTAATCCTAACCCTAACCTTAACCCGTACCCTAACCCTAAGCCTAACCCTAAACCGTACCCTAACCCTAACCTTAACCAGTACCCTAACCCTAACCCTAACCCGTACCCTAAACCTAACCCTAACCGTACCCTAACCCTAACCCTAACCCTAACCCTTTCATAACCCTAACCCTAACCCTAACCCTAACCCTAACCCGTATCCTAAACCTAACCCGTACCCTAACCCTAACCCTAACCCTAACCCGTTCCCTAACCCTAACCCTAACACTAACCCTAACCCTAACCCTAACCCATACCCTAACCCTAACCCTAACCCTAACCCTAACCCTAATCCATACCCTAGCCTAACCCTAACCCGTACCCTAACCCTAATCCTAACCCTAACCCTAAACCTAAACTTAACCCGTACCCTAACCCTAACCCTAACCCTAACCCTAACCCGTACACTAACCCTAACAATAAACCTGACCCTAGCCCGTACCCTAACCCTAACCCTAACCAGTACCCTAACCCTAACCCTAAACAGTACCCTAACCCTAAACCGTACCCTAAACCTAACCCTCACCCTAACCCGTACCCTAACCCGTACCCTAACCCTAAACCGTACCCTAACCCTAACCCTAACCCTATCCAGTACCCTAACCCTAACCCTAACCCTAACACTAACGCATACCCTAACCCTAACCCGTACCCTAACCCGTACCCTAACCCTCACCCTAACCCTAACCCTAAACCTAACCCCTAACCTCTAACCCTAACCCTAACCCTAACCCGTACCCTAAACCTAACCCTAACCCGTACCCTAACCCTAACCCTAACCCTAACCCTTTACTAACCCTAACCCTAACCCTAAACCTAACCCTAACCCGTACCCTAAACCTAACCCGTACCCTAACCGTAACCCTAACCCTAACTCTAACCAGTACGCTAACGCTAACCCTAACACTAACCCTAACCCTAACCCTAAATCGTACCATAACCCTAACCCTAACCCTAACCCTAACCCTAATCCGTACCCTAACCCTACCCCTAACCCGTACCCTAACCCTAACCCTAACCCTAAACTTAACCCGTACCCTAACACTAACCCTAACCCTAACCTAACCCGTACCCTAACCCTAAACCTAAACCTAACCTTAACCCGTACTCTAACCCTAACCCTAACCCAAACCCTAACACTAACCCGTACCCTAACCCTAAACCTAAACCTAACCCTAAACCTAACCCTAACCCGTACCCTAACCCTAACCCTAACCCTAACCCTAACCCTAACCCGTACCCTAAACCGTACCCTAACCCTAACCCTAACCCTAACCCCTAACCCTAACCCTAATCCTAACCCTAACCCTTTCCTAACCCTAACGCTAAACCTAACCCTATCCCTAACCCTAACCCGTACCCTAACCCTAACCCTAACCCGTACCCTAACCCTAACCCGTACCCTAACCCTAACCTTAACCCATACCCTAACCCTAACCCTAATCCTAACCCTAACCCTAACCCGTACCCTAAACCTAACCTTAACCCGTACCCTAACCCTAACCCTAATCCTAACCCTAACCCTTTCCTAACCCTAACCTAACCCTAACGCTAACCCTAACCCTAACCCGTACCCTAACCCTAACCCGTACCCTAACACTAACCCTAAACCTAATCCTAACCCTAACCCGTATGCTAACCCTAACCCTAAAACTCACCCTAACCCTAACCCGTATCCTAACCCTAACCCGTACCCTAACCCTAACCCTAACATTAACCCTAACCCTAAACCTAACCCCTAACCCTAACCCTAACCCGTTACCTAACCATAACCCTAACCCGTACCCTAACCCTAACCCGTACCCTAAACCTAACCCTAACCCTAACCCTAACACTAACCCGTACCCTAACCCACCCCGTAACCTAACCCTAAACCTAACCCTATCCCCTAACCCTAACCCTAACCCGTACCTAACCCTAACCCTAACGCTAATCCCTAACCCTAACCCTAACCCGTACCCTAACCCTAACCCTAAACCTAACCCTAACCCTAACCCTAACCCGTACCCTAAACCGTACCCTAACCCTAACCCTAACCCTAACCCGTACCCTAACCCTAACCCTAACACTAACCCGTACCCTAACCCTAACCCTAACCCTTTCCTAAACCTAACCCTAACCCTAACCCTAACCCAAAATTACCCTAACCGTAACCCGTACCCTAAGCCGTACCCTAACCCTAACGCTAACCCTAACCCGTACCCTAACCTAACCCTAACCCTAACACAAACCCGTACCC
The DNA here is from genome assembly GCA_032313775.1 of Urocyon cinereoargenteus. Taxonomy (NCBI): domain Eukaryota; kingdom Metazoa; phylum Chordata; class Mammalia; order Carnivora; family Canidae; genus Urocyon; species Urocyon cinereoargenteus. Next base: position 3,390 of record JAVLSZ010000417.1, on the reverse strand, counting down.
TAACCCTAACCCGTACCCTAACACGTACCCTAACCCTAAGCTAACCCTAACCCTAACCGCTTAACCCTAACACTAACCCTAACCCTAACCCGTAGCCTAACCCTAACCCTAACCCTAACCCTAACCCTAACCCGTACTCTAACCCTAACTATAAACCGTACCCTGACCCTAACACTAACCCTAACCCTAACCCTTTGCTAACCCTAACCCTAACCCTCACCCTCACCATAACGCTAACCCGTACCCTAAACCTAACCCTAACCCTAACCCTAAACCTAACCCTAACCCGTACCATAACCCTAATCCTAACCCGTACCCTAACCCTAACCCTAACCCGTACCCTAACCATAACCCTAACCCTAACTCTTACCCATACCCTAACCCTAACCCTAACCCTAACCCTAACCCTTTCCTAACCCTAACCCTAACCTAAACCTAACCCTAACCCGTACACTAACCCTAACCCGTACCCTAACCCTAACCCTAACCCTAACCCTAACCCATACACTAACGCTAACACTAACCCTAACCCTAACCCTAACCCTAACCCTAACGCGTACCCTAAACCTAACCCTAACCCTAACCCTAACCCGTACCCTAACCCTAACCCTAACCCTAACCAGTACCCTAACCCGTACCCTAACCCTAACCCTAACCCTAACCCTAACCCTAACCCGTACCTAACCCTAACCCTAACCCTAACCCTAACCCGTACCCTAAACCTAACCCTAACCCTAACCCTAAACCTAACCCGAACTCTAACCCGTACCCTAACCCTAACCAGTACCCAAACCCGAACCCTAAACCGTACCCTAACCCTAACCCGAATTCTAACTCTAACCCTAACCCGTACCCTAACCCTACCCTTAACCCGTACCCTAACCCTAACCCTACCCTAACCCTTTCCTAATCCTAACCCTAACCCTAACCCTAACCCTAACCCGTACCCTAACCCTAACCCGTACCCTAACCCTAACCCTAAACCTAACCCTAACCCTAACCCGTACGCTAACCCTAACCGTAACCCTAACCCTAACCCTAACCCTAAACCTAACCCGTACCATAACCCTAATCCTAACCCGTACCCTAACCCTAAGCCTAACCCGTACCCTAACCCTAACCCTAACCCTAACTCTTACCCATACCCTATAACCCTAACCCTAACCCTAACCCTAACCCTTTCCTAACCCTAACCCTAAACCTAACCCTAACCCTAACCCTAACCCTAACCCTAACCCTAACCCTAACCCTAACGCGTACCCTAAACCTAACCCTAACCCGTACCCTAACCCTAACCCGTACCCTAACCCTAACTATAAACCGTACCCTGACCCTAACACTAACCCTAACCCTAACCCTTTCCTAACCCTAACCCTAAACCTAAACCTAACCCTAACCCTAACCCTAACCCTAACCCTAACCCTAACCCTAACGCGTACCCTAACCCTAACCCTAACCCTAACCCTAACCCTAACCCGTACCTAACCCTAACCCTAACCCTAACCCTAACCCGTACCCTAAACCTAACCCTAACCCTAACCCTAAACCTAACCCGAACTCTAACCCGTACCCTAACCCTAACCCGTACCCAAACCCGAATCCTAAACCGTACCCTAACCCTAACCCTAATTCTAACTCTAACCCTAACCCGTACCCTAACCCTACCCTTAACCCGTACCCTAACCCTAACCCTACCCTAACCCTTTCCTAATCCTAACCCTAACCCTAAACCTAACCCTAACCCGTACCCTAACCCTAACCCGTACCCTAACCCTAAACCTAAACCTAACCCTAAACCTAACCCTAACCCTAACCCGTACGCTAACCCTAACCCTAACCCTAACCCTAACCCTAGCCCTAACCCGTACCATAACCCTAATCCTAACCCGTACCCTAACCCTAACACTAACCCGTACCCTAACCCTAACCCTAACCCTAACTCTTACCCATACCCTAACCCTAACCCTAACCCTAACCCTTTCCTAACCCTAACCCTAAACCTAAACCTAACCCTAACCCGTACACTAACCCTAACCCGTACCCTAACCCTAACCCTAACCCTAACCCTAACCCTAACCCGTACACTAACGCTAACACTAACCCTAACCCTAACCCTAACCCTAACCCTAACGCGTACCCTAAACCTAACCCTAACCCTAACCCTAACACTAACCCGTACCCTAACCCTAACCCTAACCCTAACCCGTACCCTAACCCGTACCCTAAACCTAACCCTAACCCTAACCCTAAACCTAACCCGAACTCTAACCCGTACCCTAACCCTAACCCGTACCCAAACCCGAACCCTAAACCGTACCCTAACCCTAACCCTAATTCTAACTCTAACCCTAACCCTAAACCTCACCCTAACCCTAACCCGTACCCTAACCCTAACCTGTACCCTAACCCTATCCCTAACACTAACCCTAACCCTAACCCTAATCCTAACCCGTACCCTAACCCTAACCCGTACCCTAACCCTAACCCTAACCGTATCCCCTAACCCTAACCCTAACCCGTACCCTAACCCTAAACCTAACGCTAACCCCTAACCCTAAACCTAACCCGTACCCTAAACCTAACCCTAACCCTAACCCGTACCCTAAACCGTACCTAACCCTAACCCTAACCCTAACCCTAACCCGTACCCTTACCCTAACCCTAACCCTAACTCTAAACCGTACCCTAAACCTAACCCTAACCCGTACCCTAACACTAACCCGTACCCTAAACCTAACCCTAACCCTAACCCGTACCCTAACCCTAATCCGTACCCTAACCCTAACCCTAACCCTAACCCAACCCTAACCCTAACCCGTACCCTAACCCTAAGCCTAACCCTAACCCCTACCCTAACCCTAAAACTAACCAGTACCCTAAAACTAACCCTAACCAGGACCCTAAACCTAAACCGTACCCTAAACCTAACCCTAACCCTAACCCTAACCCGTACCCTAACCCTACCCCGTACCATAACCATACTCAGTACCCTAACCCTAAACCTAACCCTAACCCGTACCCTAACCCTAACCCTATCCTTTCCTAAACCTAACCCTAAACCTAACCCGTAACCTAACCCGTACCCTAACCCTAACCCGTACCCTAACCCTAACCCTAACACTAACCCGTACCGTAACCCTAACCCGTACCCTAACCCCTAACCCCTAACCCTATCCTAACCCTAAACCCGTATCCTAAACCTAACCCTAATTCTAACCCTAACCCTAACCCGTACCCTAAACCTAACCCTAACCCGTACCCTAACCCTAACCCTAACCCTAAACCTTTCCTAACCCTAACCCTAACCATAACCCTAACCCTAACACTAACCCGTACCCTAAACCTAACCAGTACCCTAACCCTAACCCTAAACCTAACCCGTACGCTAAC
>JAVLSZ010000416.1:62500-76214 GCA_032313775.1 Urocyon cinereoargenteus | reverse complement strand
GGTACGGGTTAGGGTTAGGGTTATTGTTAGGGGTTAGGTATTAGTTTTAGGGTTAGGGTTAGTGTTGGGGTACGGGTTAGGGTTAGGGTACGGTTTAGGGTTAGGTTTAGGGATAGGGTTAGGGTACGGGTTAGGGTTAAGGTACGGGTTAGTGTTAGGGTTTGTGTTAGGGTACGGGTTAGGGTTAGGGTTAGGGTACGGGTTAGGATTAGGGTTGGGTTAGGGTTAGGGTTAGGGTTAGGGTACAGGTTAGGGTTAGGGTACGGGTTAGGGTACGGGTTAGGGTACGGGTTAGGGTTAGGTTACGGGTTAGGGTTAGGGTTAGGGTTAGGGTACAGGTTAGGGTTAGGGTACGGGTTAGGGTACGGGTTAGGGTTTAGTGTTAGGGTAAGGGTTAGGGTTAGGGTTAGGGTAAGGTTAAGGTTTAGGGTACCGGTTAGGGTTAGGGTTAGGGTTAGTGTTAGTGTTAAAGTACGGGTTAGGGTTAGGGTTAGGGTTAGGGTTAGGGGTTAGGGGTTAGGGTTAGGGTTAGGATTAGGGTTAGGGTACGGGTTAGGGTACGAGTTAGGGTTACGTTTAGGGTTAGGGTTAGGGTACGGGTTAGGGTAAGGGTTAGGTTTAGGGTTAGGATTAGGGTTAGGGTACAGGTTAGGGTTAGGTTTAGGGTAAGGTTTAGGGTACGGGTTAGGGTTAGAGTTAGGGTTAGGGTTAGGGTACGGGTTAGGGTACGGGTTAGGGTTAGGGTACGGGTTAGGGTACGTGTTAGGGTTAGAGTACCGGTTAGGGTTATGGTACGGGTTAGGGTTAGGGTTATGGTACGGGTTAGGGTTAGGGTTAGGGGTTAGGCCTAGGTTAGGGTTAGGGTACGGGTTAGGGTTAGGGTACAGGTTAGGGTTAGGGTTAGGGTTAGGATTAGGTTTAGGGTACGGGTTTGGGTTACGGTACGGATTAGGGTTAGGGTTAGGGTACGGGTTAGGGTACGGGTTAGGGTTTAGGGTTAGGATTAGGGTTAGGTTTAGGGTTAGGGTACGGGTTAGGGTTAGGGTATGGGTTAGGGTTAGGTTTAGGGTTAGGGTTAGGGTTAGGGTTAGGTTTAGGGTTAGGGTTGGGTTAGGGTTAGGGTACGGGTTAGGGTTAGGGTACGGGTTAGGGTTAGGGTTAGGGTTAGGGTTAGGTTTAGGGTACGGGTTAAGGGTAGGGTTAGGGTACAGGTTAGGGTTAGGGTTAGTGTTAGGGTTAGGGTTAGGGTACGGGTTAGGGTTAGGGTTAGGGTACGGGTTAGGCTACGGGTTAGGGTTAGGGTTAGGGTACGGGTTAGGGTTAGGTTTAGGGTTAGGGTACGGGTTAGGGTACAGGTTAGGGTTAGGGTTAGTGTTAGGGTTAGGATACGGGTTAGGGTTAGGTTTAGGTTTAGTGTACGGGTTAGGGTTAGGGTTAGATTTAGGCTTAGGGTTAGGGTTAGGGTACGGGTTAGGGTTAGGGTACGGGATAGGGTTAGGGTTAGGGTTAGGGTTAGGGTACGGGTTAGGGTTTGGGTTAGGTTTAGGTTACGGGTTAGGGTTAGGGTTAGGGTTAGTGTTAGGGTTAGCCTACGGGTTAGGGTTAGGGAACGGGTTAGGGTTAGGGTACGGGTTAGGGTTAGGGTACGGGTTAGGGTTAGTTTTAGGGTTAGGGTTAGGGTTAGGAAAGTGTTAGGGTTAGGGTTAGGTTTAGTGTACGGGTTAGGGTACGGGTTAGGGTTAGGGTTAGGTTTATGGTTAGTGTACGGGTTAGGGTTAGTATTAGGGTCCGGGTTAAGTTTAGGGTTAGGGTAAGGGTTAGGGTTGGGGTTAGGGTTAGGGTACGGGTTAGGGTTAGGGTTAGGGTTAGGGTTAGTAAAGCGTTAGGGTTAGTGTTATGGTTAGGGTTAGGGTTAGGGTTAGGGTTAGGGTACGGTTTAGGGTTCGGGTTAGGGTTAGGGTTAGGGTTAGAGTACGGCTTAGGGTTAGGGTTAGGGTACGGGTTAGGGTTAGGGTTAGGGTTAAGGTTAGGGTTAGGTTACGGGTTAGGGTTAGGGTTAGGGTTAGTGGTAGGGTTAGCGTACGGGTTAGGGTTAGGGTTCGGGATAGGGTTAGGGTACGGTTTAGGGTTAGGGTACGGGTTAGGGTTAGGTTTAGGGTTAGGGTTAGGTTTAGTGTTAGGGTTAGCAAAGGGTTAGGGTTACGGTCAGGGTTAGGGTACGGGTTAGGGTTAGGGTTACGGTTAGGGTTAGGGACAGGGTTACGGTTAGGGTTAGGGACAGGGTACGGGTTAGGGTTAGGGTTAGGTGTTAGGGGTTAGTTTTAGGGTTAGGTTTAGGGTTAGGGTACAGGTTAGTGTACTGGTTAGGGTTAGGGTACGGGTTAGTGTTAGGGTTAGGCTTAGGGTTAGGGTACGGGTTAGGGTTAGGGTTAGTGTTAGGGTACGGGTTAGAGTACGGGTTAGGGTTAGGGTTAGGTTTAGGTTTAGGAAAGGGTTAGGGTTCGGGTTAGGGTACGGGTTAGGGTTAGTGTTAGGGTTAAGGTTAGGGTTAGGGTTAGGGTACGGTTTAGGGTTAGGGTTAGGGTTAGGTTTAGGAAAGGGTTAGGGTTCGGGTTAGGGTACGGGTTAGGGTTAGGGTTAGGGTTAAGGTTAGGGTTAGGGTTAGGGTACGGGTTAGGGTTAAGGTACGAGTTAGGGTTAGGGTACGTGTTAGGGTACGGGTTAGGGTTAGGTTTAGGGTACGGGTTAGGGTTAGGGTTGGGTTAGGGTTAGGGTTAGGGTTAGGGTACGGGTTAGGGTTAGGGTACGGGTTAGGGTACGGGTTAGGGTTAGGGTTAGGGTTACGGTACGGTTTAGGGTTAGGGTACGGGTTAGGGTTAGGGTTAGGGTACTGGTTAAGTTTAGGGTTAGGGTACGGGTTAGGGTTAGGGTTAGGTTTAGGGTACGGGTTAGGTTTAGGGTTAGGGTTAGGGTACGGGTAGGGTTAGGGTTAGGGGTTAGGGTTAGGGTAAGGGTTAGGGTTAGGGTTAGGGTTAGGGTAAGGTTTAGATTTAGGGTACGGGTTAGGGTTAGGGTTAGGGTTAGTGTTAGTGTTAATGTACGGGTTAAGGTTAGGGTTAGGGTTAGGGGTTAAAGGTTAGGGTTAGGGTTAGGTTTAGGGTTAGGGTACGGGTTAGGGTACGAGTTAGGGTTAGGGTTAGGGTTAGGGTTAGGGTTAGGGTACGGGTTAGGGTAATGGTTAGGGTTAGGGTTAGGATTAGGGTTAGGGTACAGGTTAGGGTTAGGTTTAGGGTAAGGGTTAGGGTACGGGTTAGGGTTAGGGTTACGGTTAGGGTTAGGGTTAGGGTACGGGTTAGGGAACGGGTTAGGTTTAGGGTTAGTGTTAGGGTACGGGTTAGTGTACGTGTTAGGGTTAGGGTACAGGTTAGGGTTAGGGTACGGGTTAGGGTTAGGGTTAGGGTACGTGTTAGGGTTAGTGTTAGGTGTTAGGGTTAGGGTTAAGGTTAGGGTACGGGTTAGGGTTAGGGTCCAGGTTAGGTTAAGGGTTAGGGTTAGGATTAGGTTTAGGGTACGGGTTAGGGTTAGGGTACGGTTGAAGGTTAGGGTTAGGGTACAGGTTAGGGTTAGAGTTAGGGTTAGGGTAAGGTTTAGGGTACGGGTTAGGTTTAGGGTTAGGTTTAGGGTTAGGTTTAGGGTACGATTTAGGGTTAGGGATAGGGTAAGGTTTAGGGTTAGGGTTAGGGTTAGTGTTAGGGTTAGGGCACGGTTTAGGGTTAGGGTACCGGTTAGGGTTAGGGTACGGGTTAGGGTTAGGCTTAGCGTACGGGTTAGGGTTAGGGTTAGGGGTTAGGGTTAGGGTTAGGGTTAGGGTATGGTTTAGTGTTAGGGTTAGGGTATGGGTTAAGGTTAGGGTTAGGTTTAGGGTACGTGTTAGGGTTAGGTTACGTGTTAGGATTAGGGTTAGGGTACGGGTCAGGGTTAGGGTTGGGGGTTAGGGTTAGCGTACGGGTTAGGGTTAGGGTACGGGTTAGGGTTAGGGTACGGGTTAGGGTTAGGTTTAGGTTTAGGGTACGGGTTAGGGTTAGGGTACGGTTTACGGTTAGGTTTAGGAAAGGGTTAGGGTTAGGGTAAGGGTACGGGTTAGGGTTAGGGTACGGGTTAGGGTTAGGGTTAGGGTTAGCGTACGGGTTAGGGTTAGGGTTAGGGTACGGGTAAGGTTTAGGGTTAGGGTTAGGGTTAGTGTACGGGGTAGGGTTAGGGTTAGGGTTAGGGTACGGGTTAGGGTACGGGTTAGGGTACGGGTTAGGGTACGGGTTAGGGTTAGGGTTAGGGTACGGGTTAGGTTTAGGGTTAGTGATAGTGTTAGTGTTAAAGTACGTGTTAGCGTTAGTGTTAGGGTTAGGGTTAGGTTTAGGGGTTAGGGGTTAGGGTTAGGGTTAGGGTACGGGTTAGGGTACGAGTTAGGGTTAGGGTGAGGGTTAGGGTACGGGTTAGGGTTAGGTTTAGGGTTAGGGTACGGGTTAGGGTTAGGGTTAGGGTAAGGGTTAGGATAAGGGTTAGGGTTAGGGTTAGGGTTAGGATTAGGGTACGGGTTAGGGTTAGGGTTAGGGTTAGGGTTAGGGTACGGGTTAGGGTACGGGTTAGGGTTAGGGTAAGGTTTAGGGTACGGGTTAGGGTACGGGTTAGGTTTAGGGTTAGGGTAGGGTACGGGTTAGGGTTAGGGTACAGGTTAGGATTAGGATACGGTTTAGGGTTAGGGTTAGGGTTAGGTTTAGGGTACAGGTTAGGTTTAGGGTACGGGTTAGGGTACCTGTTATGGTTAGGGTACGGGTTAGGGTTAGGGTTAGGGGTTAGGGTTAGGGTTAGGGTTAGGGTTAGGGTACGGGTTAGGGTTAGGGTACGAGTTAGGGTTAGGGATAGGGTACGGGTTAGGGTGAGGGTACGGTTAGGGTTAGGGTTAGGGTACGTGTTAGGGTTAGGGTTAGGGGTTAGGGTTAGGGTTAGGGTTAGATACGGGTTAGGGTACGGGTTAGCGTTAGGATACGGGTTAGGGTTAGGGTACGGGTTAGGGTTAGGGTTATGGGTTAGGGGTTATTGTTAGGGTAAGGGTTAGGGTTAGGGTTAGGGTACGGGTTAGGGTACGAGGTAGGGTTAGGGTTAGGGTTGGTTACGGTTTAGGTTTAGGGTTAGGGTTCAGGTTGGGGGTAGGGTTAGGGTACGGGTTAGGGTTACAGTTAGGGTTAGGGTAAAGGTTAGGGTACCGGTTAGGGTTAGGGTTAGGGTTAGGTTTAGGTTTAGGGTACGGGTTAGGGTTAGGTTTAGGGTAATTGTTAGGGTTAGGGTACGGGTTAGGGTATGGGTTAGGGTTAGGGTACGGGTTAGGGTACGGGTTAGGGTACGGGTTAGGGTTAGGGTTAGGGTGAGGGCACGGGTTAGGGTTAGGGTACCGGTTAGGTTTAGGGTACGGGTTAGGGTTAGGCTTAGCGTACGGGTTAGGTTAATGGTTAGGGGTTAGGGTAGGGTTAGGGTTAGGGTACGGGTAAGTGTTAGGGTACGGGTTAGGGTGAGGGTTAGGTTTAGGGTACGGGTTAGGGTTAGGGTACGGGTTAGGATTAGGGTTAGGGTACGGGTTAGGGTTAGGGTTTGGGGTTAGGGTTAGGGATAGGGTTAGGGTTAGGGTTAGGGTACGGGTTAGGGTTAGGGTACGGGTTAGGGTTAGGGTTAGGAAAGAGTTAGTTTTAGGGTTAGGGTACGGGTTAGGTTTAGGGTACGGGTTAGGGTTAGGGTTAGAGTTAGGGTTAGCGTACGGTTTAGGGTTAGGGTTACGGTTAGGGTTAGGGTACGGGTTAGGGTTAGGGTACGGGTTAGGGTTAGGGTTAGGGTTAGGGTTAGGGTTAGGGTTTGGAAAGGGTTAGTGTTAGGGTTAGGGTTAGGGTTAGGGTACGGGTTAAGGTTAGGGTTAGGGTACGGGTTAGGGTACGGGTTAGGTTTAGGGTTATTGTACGGGTTAGGGTTAGGGTTAGGGTTAGGGTTAGGGGTTAGGGGTTACGGTTAGGGTTATGGTTAGGGTTAGGGTTAGGGTACGGATTAGGGTATGGGTTAGGGTTAGGGTACGGGTTAGGGTACGGGTTAGGGTTAGGGTTAGGGTTAGGGTACGGGTTAGGGTTAGGGTTAGGTTTAGGGTACCGGTAGGGTTAGGGTTAGGGGTTAGGGTTAGGGTTAGGATTAGGGTTAGGGTTACGGTTAGGGTTAGGGTTAGGGTACGGGTTAGGGAACGGGTTAGGTTTAGGGTTAGTGTTAGGGTACGGGTTAGTGTATGTGTTAGGGTTAGGGTACCGGTTAGGTTTAGGGTACGGGTTAGGGTTAGGGTTAGGGTACGTGTTAGGGTTAGTGTTAGGTGTTAGGGTTAGGGTTAAGGTTAGGGTACGGGTTAGGGTTAGGGTCCAGGTTAGGTTTAGGGTTAGGGTTAGGATTAGGTTTAGGGTACGGGTTAGGGTTAGGGTACGGTTTAAGGTTAGGGTTAGGGTACAGGTTAGGGTTAGAGTTAGGGTTAGGGTAAGGTTTAGGGTACGGGTTAGGTTTAGGGTTAGGGTTAGGGTTAGGTTTAGGGTACGGTTTAGGGTTAGGGATAGGGTAAGGTTTAGGGTTAGGTTTAGGGTTAGTGTTAGGGTTAGGGCACGGTTTAGAGTTAGGGTACCTGTTAGGGTTAGGGTACGGGTTAGGGTTAGGCTTAGCGTACGGGTTAGGGTTAGGGTTAGGGGTTAGGGTTAGGGTTAGGGTTAGGGTATGTTTTATTGTTAGGGTTAGGGTATGGGTTAGTGTTAGGGTTAGGTTTAGGGTACGGGTTAGGGTTAGGGTACGTGTTAGGATTAGGGTTAGGGTTCGGGTCAGGGTTAGGGGTGGGGGTTAGGGTTAGGGTACGGGTTAGGGTTAGGGTACGGGTTAGGGTTAGGGTACGGGTTAGGGTTAGGTTTAGGTTTAGGGTACGGGTTAGGGTTAGGGTACGGGTAACGGTTAGGTTTAGGAAAGGGTTAGGGTTAGGGTAAGGGTACGGGTTAGGGTTAGGGTACGGGTTAGGGTTAGGGTTAGGAAAGAGTTAGGTTTAGGGTTAGGGTACGGGTTAGGTTTAGGGTACGGGTTAGGGTTAGGGTTAGAGTTAGGGTTAGCGTACGGGTTAGGGTTAGGGTTACGGTTAGGGTTAGGGTACGGGTTAGGGTTAGGGTACGGGTTAGGGTTAGGGTTAGGGTTAGGGTTTGGAAAGGGTTAGTGTTAGGGTTAGGTTTAGGGTTAGGGTACGGGTTAAGGTTAGGGTTAGGGTACGGGTTAGGGTACGGGTTAGGTTTAGGGTTATTGTACGGGTTAGGGTTAGGGTTAGGGTTAGGGTTAGGGGTTAGGGGTTACGGTTAGGGTTATGGTTAGGGTTAGGGTTAGGGTACGGATTAGGGTATGGGTTAGGGTTAGGGTACGGGTTAGGGTACGGGTTAGGGTTAGGGTTAGGGTTAGGGTACGGGTTAGTGTTAGGGTTAGCAAAGGGTTAGGGTTAGGGTTAGGGTTAGGGTACGGGTTAGGGTTAGGGTTAGGTTTAGGGTACGGGTAGGGTTAGGGTTAGGGGTTAGGGTTAGGGTTAGGATTAGGGTTAGGGTTACGGTTAGGGTTAGGGTTAGGGTACGGGTTAGGGAACGGGTTAGGTTTAGGGTTAGTGTTAGGGTACGGGTTAGTGTACGTGTTAGGGTTAGGGTACCGGTTAGGTTTAGGGTACGGGTTAGGGTTAGGGTTAGGGTACGTGTTAGGGTTAGTGTTAGGTGTTAGGGTTAGGGTTAAGGTTAGGGTACGGGTTAGGGTTAGGGTCCAGGTTAGGTTTAGGGTTAGGGTTAGGATTAGGTTTAGGGTACGGGTTAGGGTTAGGGTACGGTTTAAGGTTAGGGTTAGGGTACAGGTTAGGGTTAGATTTAGGGTTAGGGTAAGGTTTAGGGTACGGGTTAGGTTTAGGGTTAGGGTTAGGGTTAGGTTTAGGGTACGGTTTAGGGTTAGGGATAGGGTAAGGTTTAGGGTTAGGTTTAGGGTTAGTGTTAGGGTTAGGGCACGGTTTAGAGTTAGGGTACCTGTTAGGGTTAGGGTAGGGGTTAGGGTTAGGCTTAGCGTACGGGTTAGGGTTAGGGTTAGGGGTTAGGGTTAGGGTAAGGGTTAGGGTATGTTTTACTGTTAGGGTTAGGGTATGGGTTAGGGTTAGGGTTAGGTTTAGGGTACGGGTTAGGGTTAGGGTACGTGTTAGGATTAGGGTTAGGGTTCGGGTCAGGGTTTGGGGTGGGGGTTAGGGTTAGGGTACGGGTTAGGGTTAGGGTACGGGTTAGGGTTAGGGTACGGGTTAGGGTTAGGTTTAGGTTTAGGGTACGGGTTAGGGTTAGGGTACGGGTTACGGTTAGGTTTAGGAAAGGGTTAGGGTTAGGGTAAGGGTACGGGTTAGGGTTAGGGTACGGGTTAGGGTTAGGGTTAGGGTTAGCGTACGGGTTAGGGTTAGGGTTAGGGTACGGGTAAGGTTTAGGGTTAGGGTTAGGGTTAGTGTACGGGTTAGGGTTAGGGTTAGGGTTAGGGTACGGGTTAGGGTACGGGTTAGGTTTAGGGTTAGGGTTAGGGTTAGGGTTAGGGTTAGGGTACGGGTTAGGGTTAGGGTTAGTGATAGTGTTAGTGTTAAAGTACGTGTTAGCGTTAGTGTTAGGGTTAGGGTTAGGGTTAGGGGTTAGGGGTTAGGGTTAGGGTACGGGTTAGGGTACAAGTTAGGGTTAGGGTGAGGGTTAGGGTACGGGTTAGGGTTAGGGTTAGGGTTACGGTACGGGTTAGGGTTAGGGTTAGGGTAATGGTTAGGGTAAGGGTTAGGGTTAGGGTTAGGGTTAGGTTTAGGGTACGGGTTAGGGTTAGGGTTAGGGTTAGGGTTAGGGTTAGGGTACGGGTTAGGGTACGGGTTAGGGTTAGGGTAAGGGTTAGGGTACGGGTTAGGGTACGGGTTAGGTTTAGGGTTAGGGTTAGGGTACAGGTTAGGGTTAGGGTACAGGTTAGGGTTAGGGTACGGGTTAGGGTTAGGGTTAGGGTTAGGTTTAGGGTACAGGTTAGGTTTAGGGTACGGGTTAGGGTACGTGTTATGGTTAGGGTACGGGTTAGGGTTAGGGTTAGGGGTTAGGGTTAGGGTTAGGGTTAGGGTTAGGGTACGGGTTAGGGTTAGGGTACGAGTTAGGGTTAGGGATAGGGTACGGGTTAGGGTGAGGGTACGGTTAGGGTTAGGGTTAGGGTACGTGTTAGGGTTAGGGTTAGGGTTAGGGTTAGATACGGGTTAGATACGGGTTAGGGTTAGGGTACGGGTTAGGGTTAGGGTACGGGTTAGGGTTAGGGTTATGGGTTAGGGGTTATTGTTAGGGTAAGGGTTAGGGTTAGGGTTAGGGTACGGGTTAGGGTACGAGTTAGGGTTAGGGTTAGGGTTGGGTACGGTTTAGGTTTAGGGTTAGGGTTCAGGTTGGGGTTAGGGTTAGGGTACGGGTTAGGGTTACATTTAGGGTTAGGGTAAAGGTTAGGGTACGGGTTAGGGTTACGGTTAGGGTTAGGTTTAGGTTTAGGGTACGGGTTAGGGTTAGGGTTAGGGTAATTGTTAGGGTTAGGGTACGGGTTAGGGTATGGGTTAGGGTTAGGGTACGGGTTAGGGTACGAGTTAGGGTACGGGTTAGGGTTAGGGTTAGGGTTAGGGCACGGGTTAGGGTTAGGGTACCGGTTAGGGTTAGGGTACGGGTTAGGGTTAGGCTTAGCGTACGGGTTAGGTTAATGGATAGGGGTTAGGGTAGGGTTAGGGTTAGGGTACGGGTAAGTGTTAGGGTACGGGTTAGGGTGAGGGTTAGGTTTAGGTTACGGGTTAGGGTTAGGGTACGGGTTAGGATTAGGGTTAGGGTACGGGTTAGGGTTAGGGTTTGGGGTTAGGGTTAGGGATAGGGTTAGGGTTAGGGTTAGGGTACGGGTTAGGGTTAGGGTACGGGTTAGGGTTAGGGTTAGGGTTAGGGTTAGGGTTAAGGTTAGGGTTAGGGTACGGGTTAGGGTTAGGGTTTGGAAAGGGTTAGTGTTAGGGTTAGGGTTAGGGTTAGGGTACGGGTTGAGGTTAGGGTTAGGGTACGGGTTAGGGTACGGGTTAGGGTTAGGGTTATTGTACGGGTTAGGGTTAGGGTTAGGTTTAGGGTTAGGGGTTAGGGGTTACGGTTAGGGTTATGGTTAGGGTTAGGGTTAGGGTACGGGTTAGGGTACGGGTTAGGGTTAGGGTACGGGTTAGGGTACGGGTGAGGGTTAGGGTTAGGGTTAGGGTTAGGGTACGGTTTAGGGTTAGGGTACGGGTTAGGGTTAGGGTTAGGGTACGGGTTAGGTTTAGGGTACGGGTTAGGGTAGGTGTTAGGGTTAGGGTACGGGTTAGGGTTAGGGTTAGGGGTTAGGGTTAGGGTTAGGTTTAGGGTTAGGGTACGGGTTAGGGTTAGGGTACGGCTTAGGGTTAGGGATAGGGTACGGGTTAAGGTGAGGGTACGGGTTAGGGATAGGGTTAGGGTACGTGTTAGGGTTAGGTTTAGGGGTTAGGGTTAGGGTTAGGGTTAGGGTACGCGTTAGGTTTAGTGTTAGGGTTAGGGTTAGGGTACGGTTTAGGTTTAGGGTACGTGTTAGGGTTACGGTTAGGGTACAGGTTAGGTTTAGGGTTAGGGGTTAGGGTTAGGGTTAGGGTTAGAGTAGGGTTATGGTACGGGTTAGGGTTAGGGTACGGGTTAGGATTAGGGTTAGGGTTAGGGTTAGAGTTAGGGTACGGTTAGGGTTAGGGTTAGGTTTAGGTTTAGGTGTAGGGTACGGGTTAGGGTTAGGGTACGGATTAGGTTTAGGGTTAGGGTTAGGGTTAGTGTTAGGAAAGGGTTAGGGTTAGGGTTAGGTTTAGGGTACGGGTTAGGGTACGGTTTAGGGTTAGGGTTATGTTTAGGGTTAGGGTACGGGTTAGGGTTAGGGTTAGGGTACGGGTTAGGTTTAGGGTTAGGGTACGGGTTAGGGTTAGGTTTAGTGTTAGGGTTAGGTTTAGGGTACGGGTTAGGTTTAGGGTTAGGGTTAGGGTTAGCAAAGGGTTAGGGTTAGTGTTAGGGTTAGGGTTAGGGTTAGGGTTAGGGTACGGGTTAGGGTTAGGGTTAGGGTTAGGGTACGGGTTAAGGTTAGGGTTAGGGTACGGGTTAGGGTTAGGGTTAGGTTTAAGATTAGGGTTAGGTTACGGGTTAGGGTTAGGGTTAGGGTTAGTGGTAGGGTTAGCGTACGGGTTAGGCTTAGGGTTCGGGTTAGGGTTAGGGTACGGTTTAGGGTTAGGGTACGGGTTAGGGTTAGGGTTAGGGTTAGGGTTAGGGTTAGTGTTAGGGTTAGCAAAGGGTTAGGGTTAGGGTTAGGGTTAGGGTACGGGTTAGGGTTAGGTTTAGGGTACGGGTTAGGGTTAGGGTTAGGGTTAGGGTACGGGTAGGGTTAGGGTTAGGGGTTAGGGTTAGGGTTAGGATTAGGGTTAGGGTTACGGTTAGGGTTAGGGTTAGGGTACGGGTTAGGGAACGGGTTAGGTTTAGGGTTAGTGTTAGGGTACGGGTTAGTGTACGTGTTAGGGTTAGGGTACCGGTTAGGGTTAGGGTACGGGTTAGGGTTAGGGTTAGGGTACGTGTTAGGGTTAGTGTTAGGTGTTAGGGTTAGGGTTAAGGTTAGGGTACGGGTTAGGGTTAGGGTCCAGGTTAGGTTTAGGGTTAGGGTTAGGATTAGGTTTAGGGTACGGGTTAGGGTTAGGGTACGGTTTAAGGTTAGGGTTAGGGTACAGGTTAGGGTTAGAGTTAGGGTTAGGGTAAGGTTTAGGGTACGGGTTAGGTTTAGGGTTAGGGTTAGGGTTAGGTTTAGGGTACGGTTTAGGGTTAGGGATAGGGTAAGGTTTAGGGTTAGGTTTAGGGTTAGTGTTAGGGTTAGGGCACGGTTTAGAGTTAGGGTACCTGTTAGGGTTAGGGTACGGGTTAGGGTTAGGCTTAGCGTACGGGTTAGGGTTAGGGTTAGGGGTTAGGGTTAGGGTTAGGGTTAGGGTATGTTTTATTGTTAGGGTTAGGGTATGGGTTAGGGTTAGGGTTAGGTTTAGGGTACGGGTTAGGGTTAGGGTACGTGTTAGGATTAGGGTTAGGGTTCGGGTCAGGGTTAGGGTTGGGGGTTAGGGTTAGGGTACGGGTTAGGGTTAGGGTACGGGTTAGGGTTAGGGTTAGGGTTAGCGTACGGGTTAGGGTTAGGGTTAGGGTACGGGTAAGGTTTAGGGTTAGGGTTAGGGTTAGTGTACGGGTTAGGGTTAGGGTTAGGGTTAGGGTACGGGTTAGGGTACGGGTTAGGTTTAGGGTTAGGGTTAGGGTTAGGGTTAGGGTTAGGGTTAGGGTACGGGTTAGGGTTAGGGTTAGTGATAGTGTTAGTGATAAAGTACATGTTAGCGTTAGTGTTAGGGTTAGGGTTAGGGTTAGGGGTTAGGGGTTAGGGTTAGGGTACGGGTTAGGGTACGAGTTAGGGTTAGGGTGAGGGTTAGGGTACGGGTTAGGGTTAGGGTTAGGGTTAGGGTACGGGTTAGGGTTAGGGTAATGGTTAGGGTAAGGGTTAGCGTTAGGGTTAGGGTTAGGTTTAGGGTACGGGTTAGGGTTAGGGTTAGGGTTAGGGTTAGGGTACGGGTTAGGGTACGGGTTAGGGTTAGGGTAAGGGTTAGGGTACGGGTTAGGGTACGGGTTAGGTTTAGGGTTAGGGTTAGGGTACGGGTTAGGGTTAGGGTACAGGTTAGGGTTAGGGTACGGGTTAGGGTTAGGGTTAGGGTTAGGTTTAGGGTACAGGTTAGGTTTAGGGTACGGGTTAGGGTACGTGTTATGGTTAGGGTACGGGTTAGGGTTAGGGTTAGGGGTTAGGGTTAGGGTTAGGGTTAGGGTTAGGGTACGGGTTAGGGTTAGGGTACGAGTTAGGGTTAGGGATAGGGTACGGGTTAGGGTGAGGGTACGGTTAGGGTACGTGTTAGGGTACGTGTTAGGGTTAGGGTTAGGGGTTAGGGTTAGGGTTAGGGTTAGATACGGGTTAGATACGGGTTAGGGTTAGGGTACGGGTTAGGGTTAGGGTACGGGTTAGGGTTAGGGTTATGGGTTAGGGGTTATTGTTAGGGTAAGGGTTAGGGTTAGGGTTAGGGTACGGGTTAGGGTACGAGTTAGGGTTAGGGTTAGGGTTGGGTACGGTTTAGGTTTAGGGTTAGGGTTCAGGTTGGGGTTAGGGTTAGGGTACGGGTTAGGGTTACAGTTAGGGTTAGGGTAAAGGTTAGGGTACGGGTTAGGGTTACGGTTAGGGTTAGGTTTAGGTTTAGGGTACGGGTTAGGGTTAGGGTTAGGTAATTGTTAGGGTTAGGGTACGGGTTAGGGTATGGGTTAGGGTTAGGGTACGGGTTAGGGTACGAGTTAGGGTACGGGTTAGGGTTAGGGTTAGGGTTAGGGCACGGGTTAGGGTTAGGGTACCGGTTAGGGTTAGGGTACGGGTTAGGGTTAGGCTTAGCGTACGGGTTAGGTTAATGGTTAGGGGTTAGGGTAGGGTTAGGGTTAGGGTACGGGTAAGTGTTAGGGTACGGGTTAGGGTGAGGGTTAGGTTTAGGGTACGGGTTAGGGTTAGGGTACGGGTTAGGATTAGGGTTAGG
>JAVLSZ010000416.1:42500-52500 GCA_032313775.1 Urocyon cinereoargenteus | reverse complement strand
TACGGGTTAGGTTTAGGGTACGGGTTAGGGTACGTGTTAGGGTTAGGGTACGGGTTAGGGTTAGGGTTACGGGTTAGGGCTAGGGTTAGGGTTAGGGATAGGGTACGGGTTAGGGTTAGGGTACGGCTTAGGGTTAGGGATAGGTTACGGGTTAGGGTGAGGGTACGTGTTAGGATTAGGGTTAGGATACGTGTTAGGGTTAGGTTTAGGGGTTAGGTTTAGGGTTAGGGTTAGGGTACGCGTTAGGGTTAGGTTTAGGGTTAGGGTTAGGGTACGGGTTAGGGTTAGGGTACGTGTTAGGGTTAGGGTTAGGGTACAGGTTAGGTTTAGGGTTAGGGGTTAGGGTTAGGGTTAGGGTTAGAGTAGGGTTATGGTACAGGTTAGGGTTAGGGTACGGGTTAGGATTAGGGTTAGGGTTAGGGTTAGGGTTAGGGTACGGGTTAGGGTTAGGGTTAGGTTTAGGTTTAGGTTTAGGGTACGGGTTAGGGTTAAGATACGGATTAGGGTTAGGGTTAGGGTTAGGGTTAGGGTTAGGGTACGGGTTAGGTTTAGGGTTAGGGTACAGGTTAGGGTTAGGGTTAGGGTTAGGGTTAGGTTTAGGGTACGGGTTAGGGTTAGGGTTAGGGTTAGGTTTAGCAAAGTGTTAGGGTTAGTGTTAGGGTTAGGGTTAGGGTTAGGGTGGGTACGGGTTAGGTTTAGGGTTAGGGTTAGGGTACGGGTTAGGGTTAGGGTTAGGGTACGGGTTAGGGTTAGGGTAAGGGTTAAGGTTAGGGTTAGGTTACGGGATAGGGTTAGGGTTAGGGTTAGTGGTAGGGTTAGCGTACGGGTTAGGGTTAGGGTTCGGGTTAGGGTTAGGGTACGGTTTAGGGTTAGGGTACGGGTTAGGGTTAGGGTTAGGGTTAGGGTTAGGGTTCGTGTTAGGGTTAGCAAAGGTTTAGGGTTAGGGTTAGGGTTAGGGTACGGGTTAGGGTTAGGTTTAGGGTACGGGTTAGGGTTAGGGTTAGGGTTAGGGTTAGGGACAGGGTACGGGTTAGGGTTAGGTTTAGGGTTAGGTGTTAGGGGTTAGTTTTAGGGTTAGGGTTAGGGTTAGGGTACGGGTTAGGGTACGGGTTAGGGTTAGGGTACGGGTTAGTGTTAGGGTTAGGGTTAGGGTTTGGGTTAGTGTTAGGGTATGGGTTAGGGTTAGGGTACGGGTTAGGGTTAGGGTTAGGGTTAGGGTTAGTTTTAAGGTTAGGCAAGGGTTAGGGTTAGGGTTAGAGTTAGGGTTAGGGTATGGGTTAACGGTAGGGTTAGGGTACGGGTTAGGGTTAGGGTTAGTGTTAGGGTTAGGGTTACGGTACGGGTTAGGCTTAGGGTTAGGGTACCGGTTAGGGAACGGGTTCGGGTTAGGGTTAGGGTAAGAATTAGGTTTAGGATTAGGGTTAGGTTACGGGTTAGGGTACGAGTTAGGGTTAGGGTTAGGGTTAGGGTTGGGGTTAGGTTTAGGGTACGGGTTAGGGTTAGAGTTAGGTTTAGGGTAAGGTTTAGGGTACGGGTTAGGGTTAGGGTTAGGGTTAGGGTTAGGTTTAGGGTACGGTTTAGGGTTAGGGATAGGGTAAGGTTTAGGGTTAGGATTAGGGTTAGTGTTAGGGTTAGGGCACGGTTTAGGGTTAGGGTACTGGTTAGGGTTAGGGTACGGGTTAGGGTTAGGCTTAGCGTACGGGTTAGGTTTAGGGTTAGGGGTTAGGTTTAGGGTTAGGGTATGGGTACGGGTTAGGGTTAGGGTTAGGGTATGGGTTAGGTTTAGGGTCAGGTTTAGGGTACGGGTTAGGGTTAGGGTACGGGTTAGGATTAGGGTTAGGGTACGGGTCAGGGTTAGGGTTGGGGGTTAGGGTTAGGGTTAGGGTTAGGGTACGGGTTATGGTTAGGGTACGGGTTAGGGTTAGGGTTAGGGTTAGGGTTAGCGTACGGGTTAGGGTTAGGGTTAGGGTTAGGGTACGGGTTAGTGTTAGGGTTAGGGTTAGGGTACGGGTTAGGGTTAGGGGTAGGGGTTAGAGTAGTGTACGGGTTAGGGTTAGGGTTTGGGGTTAGGGTTAGGGTTAGGGTTAGGTTTAGGGTTAGGGTACGGGTTAGGGTTAGTGTACGGGTTAGGGTTAGGGTTAGGGTTAGGGTTTCGGATAGCGTACGGGTTAGGGTTAGGGTACGGGTTAGGGTTAGGGTATGGTTTAGGGTTAGGGTAAGGAAAGAGTTAGGGTTAGGGTTAGGGTACGGGTTAGGGTTAGGGTACGGGTTAGGGTTAGGGTTAGATTTAGGGTTAGCGTACGGGTTAGGGTTAGGGTTAGGGTTAGGGTTAGGGTTAGGGTACTGGTTAGGGTTAGGGTACGGGTTAGTGTTAGGTTTAGGGTTAGGGTTAGGGTTCGGGTTTGGAAAGGGTTAGTGTTAGGGTTAGGGTTAGGGTTAGGGTACGGGTTAAGGGTAGGGTTAGGGTACGGTTTAGGTTTAGGGTTAGGGTTAGGGTTAGGGTACGGGTTAGGGTTAGGGTTAGGGGTTAGGTGTTACGGTTAGGGTTATGGTTAGGGTTAGGGTGAGGGTACGTGTTAGGGTACGGGTTAGGGTTAGGGTACGGGTTAGGGTACGGGTTAGGGTATTGGTTAGGGTTAGGTTACGGGTTAGGTTTAGGGTACGGGTTAGGGTTAGGGTTAGGGTACGGGTTAGGTTTAGGGTACGGGTTAGGGTACGTGTTAGGGTTAGGGTACGGTTTAGGGTTAGGGTTAGGGGTTAGGGTTAGGGTTAGGGTTAGGGTATGGGTTAGGGTTAGGGTACGGCTTAGGGTTAGGGATAGGGTACGGGTTAGGGTGAGGGTACGGGTTAGGTTTAGGGTTAGGGTACGTGTTAGGGTTAGGGTTAGGGGTTAGGGTTAGGGTTAGGGTTAGGGTACGGGTTATGGTTGGGGTTAGGGTACGGGTTAGCGATAGGGTTAGCGTACGAGTTTGTTTAGGGTACAGGTTAGGGTTAGGTTTAGGGTTAGGGTTAGGTTTAGGGTACGGGTTAGGTTTAGGGTTAGGGTTAGGGTTAGGGTACGGGTTAGGGTACGGGTTAGGGTTAGGGTACGCGTTAGGGTACGGGTTCGGTTTAGGGTACGGGTTAGGGTTAGGGTACGGGTTAGGGTACGGGTTAGGGTTAGGGTTAGGGTTAGGGCACGGGTTAGGGTTAGGGTACGGGTTAGGGTTAGGGTTAGGGTACGGGTTAGGGTTAGGGTACGGGTTAGGGTTAGGGTTAGGGTACGAGTTAGTGTTAGGGTTAGGGGTTAGGTTTAGGGTTAGGGTTATGGTACGGGTTAGGGGTAGGGTACGGGTTAGGGTTAGGGTTAGGGTTAGAGTTAGGGTTAGCGTACGGGTTAGGGTTAGGGTTAGGTTTAGGGTTAGGGTTAGGGTAAGGGTTAGGGTACGGGTTAGGGTTAGGGTTAGGGTTAGGATTAGGGTACGGGTTAGGGTTAGGGTTAGGGTTAGGGTTAGGGTATGGGTTAGGGTACGGGTTAGGGTACGAGTTAGGGTTAGGGTGAGGGTTAGCGTATGGGTTAGGGTTATGGTTAGGGTTAGAGTTCGGGTACGTGTTAGGTTTAGGGTTAGGGTAAGGGTTAGGGTACGTGTTAGGGTTAGGGTTAGGGTTAGGTTTAGGGTACCGGTTAGGGTTAGGGTTAGGATTAGGGTACGGGTTAGGGTTAGGGTACGGGTTAGGGTTAGGGTACGGGTTAGGGTACGGGTTAGGGTACGGGTTAGGGTACGGGTTAGGGTTAGGGTACGGGTTAGGGTTAGGGTAGGGTTTAGGGTTAGGGTACGGGTTAGTGTTAGGGTTAGGGTTAGGTTTAGGGTTCAGGTTAGGTTTAGGTTACGGGTTAGGGTACGTGTTAGGTTTAGGGTACGGGTTAGGTTTAGGGTTAGTGGTTAGGGTTAGGGTTAGCTTTAGGGTTAGGGTACGGGTTAGTGTTAGGGTACGGGTTAGGGTTAGGGATAGGGTACGGGTTAGGTTGAGGGTACGGGTTAGGGTTAGGGTTAGGGTACGTGTTAGGGTTAGGGTTACGGGTTAGGGTTAGGGTTGGGGTTAGGGTACGGGTTAGGGTTAGGGTTAGGGTTAGGGTACGGGTTAGGGTTAGGGTACGGGTTAGGGTTAGGGTTAGGGGTTAGGGGTTATTGTTAGGGTAAGGGTTAGGGTTAGGGTTAGTTTACGGGTTAAGGTTAGGGTTAGGGTACGGGTTAGGGTACGAGTTAGGGTTAGGGTGAGGGTTAGGGTACGGGTTAGTGTTAGGATTAGGGTTAGGGTACGGGTTAGGGTTAGGGTTAGGGTAAGGGTTAGGGTACGGGTTAGGGTTAGGGTTAGGGTTAGGATTAGGGTACGGGTTAGGGTTAGGGTTAGGGTTAGGGTTAGGGTATGGTTTAGGGTACGGGTTAGGTTAGGGTAAGGGTTAGGGTACGGGTTAGGGTACGGGTTAAGTTCAGGGTTAGGGTTAGGGTACGGGTTAGGGTTAGGGTACAGGTTAGGGTTAGGGTACGGGTTAGGTTTAGGGTTAGGTTTAGGGTACAGGTTAGGTTTAGGGTACGGTTTAGGGTACGTGTTATGGTTGGGTACGGGTTAGGGTTAGGGTTAGGGGTTAGGGTTAGGGTTAGGGTTAGGGTTAGGGTACGGGTTAGGGGTAGGGTACGTGTTAGGGTTAGGGATAGGGTACGGGTTAGGGTGAGGGTACGGGTTAGGGTTAGGGTTAGGGTACGTGTTAAGGTTAGGGTTAGGGGTTAGGGTTAGGGTTAGGGTTAGATACGGGTTAGGGTACGGGTTAGGGTTAGGGTACGGGTTAGGGTTAGGGTACGGGTTAGGGTTAGGGTTAGGGGTTAGGGGTTATTGTTAGGGTAAGGGTTAGGGTTAGGGTTAGGGTACGGGTTAGGGTACGAGTTAGGGTTAGGGTTAGGGTTGGGTACGGTTTAGGGTTAGGGTTAGGGTTCAGGTTGGGGTTAGGGTTAGGGTACCGGGTAGGGTTAGGGTACGGGTTAGGGTTAGGCTTAGCGTACGGGTTAGGTTAATGGTTAGGGGTTAGGGTAGGGTTAGGGTTAGGGTACGGGTAAGTGTTAGGGTACGGGTTTGGGTGAGGGTTAGGTTTAGGGTACGGGTTAGGGTTAGGGTACGGTTTAGGATTAGGGTTAGGGTACGGGTTAGGGTTAGGGTTTGGGGTTAGGGTTAGGGATAGTGTTAGGGTTAGGGTTAGGATACGGGTTAGGGTTAGTGTACGGGTTAGGGTTAGGGTTAGGTTTACGGATAGCGTACGGGTTAGGGTTAGGGTTAGGGTTAGGTTTAGGGTACGGGTTAGGGCTAGGGTACGGGTTAGGGTTAGGTTTAGGAAAGAGTTAGGGTTAGGGTTAGGGTACAGGTTAGGGTTAGGGTACGGGTTAGGGTTAGGGTTAGATTTAGGGTTAGCGTACGGGTTAGGGTTAGGGTTAGGGTTAGGGTTAGGGTACGGGTTAGGGTTAGGGTACGGGTTAGGGTTAGGGTAAGGGTTAGGGTTAGGGTTAGTGTTAGGGTTAGGGTTTGGAAAGGGTTAGTGTTAGGGTTAGGGTTAGGGTTAGGGTACGGGTTAAGGTTAGGGTTAGGGTACGGGTTAGGGTTAGGGTTAGGGTTAGGGTTAGGGTACGGGTTAGGGTTAGGGTTAGGGTTAGGGTTAGGGTTAGGGTTTAGGGGTTACGGTTAGGGTTATGGTTAGGGTTAGGGTTAGGGTATGGGTTAGGATACGGGTTAGGGTTAGGGTACGGGTTAGGGTACGGGTTAGGGTTAGGGTTAGGGTTAGGGTTAGGGTTAGCGTACGGGTTAGGGTTAGGGTTAGGGTTAGGGTTAGGGTACGGGTTAGGGTTAGGGTACGGCTTAGGGTTAGGGATAGGGTACGGGTTAGGGTGAGTGTACGGGTTAGGATTAGGGTTAGGATACGTGTTAGGATTAGGTTTAGGGGTTAGGGTTAGGGTTAGGGTTAGGGTACACGTAAGGGTTAGGGTTAGGGTTAGGGTTAGGGTACGGGTTAGGGTTAGGGTACGTGTTAGGGTTAGGGTTAGGGTACAGGTTAGGTTTAGGGTTAGGGGTTAGGGTTAGGGTTAGGGTTAGAGTAGGGTTATGGTACAGGTTAGGGTTAGGGTACGGGTTAGGATTAGGGTTAGGGTTAGGGTTAGGGTTAGGGTACGGGTTAGGGTTAGGGTTAGGTTTAGGTTTAGGTTTAGGGTACGGGTTAGGGTTAGGGTACGGATTAGGGTTAGGGTTAGGGTTAGGGTTAGGGTTAGGGTTAGTGTTACGAAAGGGTTAGGGTTAGGGTTAGGTTTAGGGTACGGGTTAGGGTACGGGTTAGGGTTAGGGTTAGGTTTAGGGTTAGGGTACAGGTTAGGGTTAGGGTTAGGGTACAGGTTAGGTTTAGGGTTAGGGTACAGGTTAGGGTTAGGGTTAGGGTTAGGGTTAGGTTTAGGGTACGGGTTAGGTTTAGGGTTAGGGTTAGGGTTAGGTTTAGCAAAGGGTTAGGGTTAGTGTTAGGGTTAGGGTTAGGTTTAGGGTTTGGGTACGGGTTAGGGTACGGTTTAGGGTTAGGGTAAGGGTTAAGGTTAGGGTTAGGTTACGGGTTAGGGTTAGGGTTAGGGTTAGTGGTAGGGTTAGCGTACGGGTTAGGGTTAGGGTTCGGGTTAGGGTTAGGGTACGGTTTAGGGTTAGGGTACGGGTTAGGGTTAGGGTTAGGGTTAGGGTTAGGGACAGGGTACGGGTTAGTGTTAGGTTTAGGGTTAGGGTTTAGGGGTTAGTTTTAGGGTTAGGGTTAGGGTTAGGGTACGGGTTAGGGTAAGGGTTAGGGTTAGGGTACGGGTTAGTGTTAGGGTTAGGGTTAGGGTTTGGGTTAGGGTTAGGGTATGGGTTAGGGTTAGGGTACGGGTTAGGGTTAGGGTTAGGGTTAGGGTTAGTTTTAAGGTTAGGCAAGGGTTAGGGTTAGGGTTAGAGTTAGGGTTAGGGTATGGGTTAACGGTAGGGTTAGGGTACGGTTTAGGGTTAGGGTTAGTGTTAGGGTTAGGGTTAGGGTACGGGTTAGGCTTAGGGTTAGGGTACCGGTTAGGGAACGGGTTCGGGTTAGGGTTAGGGTAAGGATTAGGTTTAGGATTAGGGTTAGGTTACGGGTTAGGGTACGAATTAGGGTTAGGGTTAGGTTTAGGGTTGGGGTTAGGTTTAGGGTACGGGTTAGGGTTAGAGTTAGGGTTAGGGTAAGGTTTAGGGTACGGGTTAGGGTTAGGGTTAGGGTTAGGGTTAGGTTTAGGGTACGGTTTAGTGTTAGGGATAGGGTAAGTTTTAGTGTTAGGATTAGGGTTAGTGTTAGGGTTAGGGCACGGTTTAGGGTTAGGGTACCGGTTAGGGTTAGGGTACGGGTTAGGGTTAGGCTTAGCGTACGGGTTAGGTTTAGGGTTAGGGGTTAGGTTTAGGGTTAGGGTAAGGGTACGGGTTAGGGTTAGGTTTAGGGTATGGGTTAGGTTTAGGGTCAGGTTTAGGGTACGGGTTAGGGTTAGAGTACGGGTTAGGATTAGGGTTAGGGTACGGGTCAGGGTTAGGGTTGGGGGTTAGGGTTAGTGTTAGGGTTAGGGTTAGGGTACGGGTTATGGTTAGGGTACGGGTTAGGGTTAGGGTTAGGGTTAGGGTTAGCGTACGGGTTAGGGTTAGGGTTAGGTTTAGGGTACGGGTTAGGGTTAGGGTTAGGGTTAGGGTACGGGTTAGGGTTAGGGTTAGGGGTTAGAGTAGTGTACGGGTTAGGGTTAGGGTTTGGGGTTAGGGTTAGGGTTAGGGTTAGGGTTAGTGTTAGGGTACGGGTTAGGGTTAGTGTACGGGTTAGGGATAGGGTTAGGGTTACGGATAGCGTACGGGTTAGGGTTAGGGTACGGTTTAGGGTTAGGGTATGGTTTAGTGTTAGGGTTAGGAAAGAGTTAGGGTTAGGGTTAGGGTACGGGTTAGGGTTAGGGTACGGGTTAGGGTTAGGGTTTGATTTAGGGTTAGCGTACGGGTTAGGGTTAGGGTTAGGGTTAGGGTTAGGGTACTGGTTAGGGTTAGGGTACGGGTTAGTGTTAGGGTTAGGGTTAGGGTTAGGGTTCTAGTTTGGAAAGAGTTAGTGTTAGGGTTAGGGTTAGGGTTAGGGTACGGGTTAAGGGTAGGGTTAGGGTACGGGTTAGGTTTAGGGTTAGGGTTAAGGTTAGGGTACGGGTTAGGGTTAGGGTTAGGGGTTAGGGGTTACGGTTAGGGTTATGGTTAGGGTTAGGGTTAGCGTACGTGTTAGGGTACGGGTTAGGGTTAGGGTACGGGTTAGGGTACGGGTTAGGGTATTGGTTAGGGTTAGGGTACGGGTTAGGTTTAGGGTACGGGTTAGGGTTAGGGTTAGGGTACGGGTTAGGTTTACGGTACGGGTTAGGGTACGTGTTAGGGTTAGGGTACGGTTTAGGGTTAGGGTTAGGGGTTAGGGTTAGGGTTAGGGTTAGGGTACGGGTTAGGGTTAGGGTACGGCTTAGGGTTAGGGATAGGGTACGGGTTAGGGTGAGGGTACGGGTTAGGTTTAAGGTTAGGGTACGTGTTAGGGTTAGGGTTAGGGGTTAGGGTTAGGGTTAGGGTTAGGGTACGGGTTAGGGTTAGGGTTAGGGTACGGGTTAGCGATAGGGTTAGCGTACGAGTTTGTTTAGGGTACAGGTTAGGGTTAGGTTTAGGGTTAGGGTTAGGTTTAGGGTACGGGTTAGGTTTAGGGTTAGGGTTAAGGTTAGGGTACGGGTTAGGGTACGGGTTGGGGTTAGGGTACGGGTTAGGGTACGGGTTCGGTTTAGGGTACGGGTTAGGGTTAGGGTACGGGTTAGGGTACGGGTTAGGGTTAGGGTTAGGGTTAGGGTTAGGGTTAGGGCACGGGTTAGGGTTAGGGTACGGGTTAGGGTTAGGGTTAGGGTTAGGGTTAGGGTACGGGTTAGGGTTAGGGTACGGGTTAGGGTTAGGTTTAGGGTACGGGTTAGGGTTAGGGTTAGGGTTAGGGTTAGGGTTAGAGTTAGGGTTAGCGTACGGGTTAGGGTTAGGGTTAGGGTTAGGGTTAGGGTTAGGGTACGGGTTAGGGTTAGTGTACGGGTTAGGGTTAGGGTTAGGGTTAGGGTACGGGTTAGGGTTAGGGTTAGGGGTTAGGGTAGTGTACGGGTTAGGGTTAGGGTTAGGGTTAGGTTACGGATTAGGGTTAGGGTTATGGTTAGTGTTAGGGTTAAAGTACGGGTTAGGTTTAGTGTTAGGTTTAGGGTTAGGGTTAGGTGTTAGTGGTTAGTGTTAGGGTAAGGGTTAGGGTACGAGTTAGGGTTAGGGTTAGGGTTGGGTACAGTTTAGGGTTAGGGTTAGGGTTCAGGTTGGGGTTAGCATTAGGGTACGGGTTAGGGTTAGAGTTAGGGTTAGGGTAAGGGTTAGGGTACGGGTTAGGGTTAGGGATAGGGTTAGGATTAGGTTTAGGGTACGGGTTAGTGTTAGGGTTAGGGTTAGGGTTAGGTTTAGTTTACGGGTTAGAGTTAGGGTTAGGGTAAGGGTTAGGGTTAAGGTACGGGTTAGGGTACGTGTTAGGGTTAGGGTACGGGTTAGGGTACGGGTTAGGGTTAGGGTTAGGTTTAGGGTTAGGTTTAGGGTTAGGGCACGGTTTAGGGTTAGGGTACCGGTTAGGTTTAGGGTACAGGTTAGGTTTAGGCTTAGCGTACGGGTTACGGTTAGGGTTAGGGGTTAGGGTTAGGGTTAGGTTTATGGTACGGGTTAGTGTTAGGGTACGGGTTAGGGTTAGGGTTAGGTTTAGGGTACGGGTTAGGGTTAGGGTACGGTTTAGGGTTAGGGTTAGGGTTAGGGTACGGGTTAGGGTTAGGGTTAGGGTTAGGATTAGGGTTAGGGTACATGTTAGGGTTAGGGTTTGGGGTTAGGGTTAGGGTTAGGTTTAGGGTTAGGGTACGGGTTAGGGTTAGTGTACGGGTTAGGG
>JAVLSZ010000416.1:12500-37500 GCA_032313775.1 Urocyon cinereoargenteus | reverse complement strand
TAGTGTTAGCAAAGGGTTAGGGTTAGGGTTAGGGTTAGGGTACGGGTTAGGGTTAGGTTTAGGGTACGTGTTAGAGTTAGGGTTAGGGTTGGGGTTAGGGACAGGGTACGGGTTAGGGTTAGGGTTAGGGTTAGGTGTTAGGGGTTAGTTTTAGTGTTAGGGTAAGGGTTAGGGTACGGGTTAGGGTACGGGTTAGGGTTAGGGTACGGGTTAGTGTTAGGGTTAGGGTTAGGGTTAGGGTTAGGGTTAGGGTTAGGGTACGGGTTAGGGTTAGGGTACGGGTTAGGGTTAGGGTTAGGGTTAGGGTTAGGTTTAAGGTTAGGAAAGGGTTAGCGTTAGGGTTAGAGTTAGGGTTAGGGTATGGGTTAACGTTAGGGTTAGGGTACGGGTTAGGGTTAGGGTTAGTGTTAGGGTTAGGGTTAGGGTACGTGTTAAGTTTAGTGTTAGGGTACCGGTTAGGGTACGGGTTAGGGTTAGGGTTAGGGTTAGGGTACCTGTTAGGGATAGGGTTGGGTTAGGGTTAGGGTTAGGGTTAGGGTACGGGTTAGGGTTAGGGTACGGGTTAGGGTACGGGTTAGGGTTAGGTTTAGGGTTAGGGTACGGGTTAGGGTTAGGGTACGGATTAGGGTTAGGGTTAGGGTTAGCGTTAGGGTTAAAGTACGGATTAGGGTTAGGGTTAAGGTTAGGGTTAGGGTTAGGGGTTAGGGGGCAGTGTTAGGGTAAGGGTTAGGGTTAGGGTTAGGGTACGGGTTAGGGTACGAGTTAGGGTTAGGGTTAGGTTTGGGTACGGGTTAGGGTTAGGGTTAGGGTTCGGGTTGTGGTTAGGGTTAGGGTACGGGTTAGTGTTAGAGTTAGGTTTAGGGTACGGGTTAGGGTTAGGGTACGGGTTAGGATTAGTGTTAGGGTACGGGTCAGGGTTAGGGTTGGGGGTTAGGGTTAGGGTTAGGGTTAGGGTTAAGGTACGGTTTAGGGTTAGGGTACGGGTTCGGGTTAGGGTTAGGGTTAGGGTTAGCGTATGGGTTAGGGTTAGGGTTAGGGTTAGGGTACGGGTTAGGGTTAGGGTACGGTTTAGGGTTAGGTTTAGGAAAGAGTTAGGGTTAGGGTTAGGGTACGGGTTAGGGTTAGGGTACGGGTTAGGGTTAGGGTTAGAGTTAGGGTTAGCGTACGGGTTAGGGTTAGGGTTAGGGTTAGGGGTTAGGGGTTAGTTTTAGGGTTAGGGTTAGGGTTAGTGTTAGGGTTAGGAAAGGGTTAGGGTTAGGGTTAGGGTACGGGTTAGGGTTAGGTTTAGGGTACGTGTTAGGGTTAGGGTTAGGGTTAGGGTTAGGGTACGGGTTAGGGTTAGGGTTAGGGTTAGGGGTTAGGGGTTAGTTTTAGGGTTAGGGTTAGGGTTAGGGTACGGGTTAGGGTACGGGTTAGGGTTAGGGTACGGGTTAGTGTTAGGGTTAGTGTTAGGGTTATGGTTAGGGTACGGGTTAGCTTTAGGTTTAGGGTTAGGGTTAGCGTACGGGTTAGGGTGAGGGTTAGGGTACGGGTTAGGTTTAGGGTTAGGGTTAGGGTTAGGGTACGGGTTAGGGTTAGGAATAGGGTTAGGGTACGGGTTAGGGTACGGGTTAGGTTACGGGTTAGGGTACGGGTTAGTGTTAGGGTTAGGGTACGGGTTAGGGTTAGGGTTAGTGTTAGTGTTAGGGTTAAAGTACGTGTTAGGGTTAGTGTTTGGGTTAGGGTTAGGTTTAGGGGTTAGGGGTTAGGTTTAGGGTTAGGGTTAGGGTACGGGTTAGGGTACGAGTTAGGGTTAGGATGAGGGTTAGCGTACGGGTTAGGGTTAGGGTACGGGTTAGGGTTAGGGTACGGCTTAGGGTTAGGGATAGGGTATGAGTTAGGGTGAGGGTACGGGTTAGGGTTAGGCTTAGGGTACGTGTTAGGGTTAGAGTTAGGGGTTAGGTTTAGGGTTAGGGTACAGGTTAGGGTTAGGGTACGGATTAGGGTATGGGTTAGGGTATGGGTTAGGGTTAGGGTTAGGGTACGGGTTAGGGTTAGAGTTAGGGTACGGGTTAGGGTACGGGTTAGGGTTAGGGTACGGGTTAGGGTTAGGGTTAGGGTTAGGGTTAGGTTTAGGAAAGGTTTAGGGTTAGGGTTAGGGTACGGGTTAGGGTTAGGTTTAGGGTTAGGGTTAGGGAATGGGTTAGGGTTAAGGTACGGGTTAGGGTTAGGGTACGTGTTAGGGTACGGGTTAGGGTTAGGGTTAGGGTACGGGTTAGGGTTAGGGTTGGGTAAGGGTTAGGGTTCGGGTTAGGGTTAGGGTACGGGTTAGGGTACGAGTTAGGGTTAACGTTAGGGTTGGGTACGGGTTAGGGTTAGGGTTAGGGTTCGGGTTGGGGTTAGGTTTAGGGAACGGGTTAGTGTTAGAGTTAGGTTTAGGGTACGGGTTAGGGTTAGGGTACGGGTTAGGATTAGGGTTAGGGTACGGGTCAGGGTTAGGGTACGGTTTAGGGTTAGGTTTAGGAAAGAGTTAGGGTTAGGGTTAGGGTACGGGTTAGGGTTAGGGTACGGATTAGGGTTAGGGTTAGGGTTAGTGTTAGGGTTAAAGTACGGGTTAGGGTTAGGGTTAAGGTTAGGGTTAGGGTTAGGCGTTAGGTGTTAGTGTTCGGGTCAGGGTTAGGGTTAGGGTTAGGGTACGGGTTAGGGTACGAGTTAGGGTTAACGTTAGGGTTGGGTACGGGTTAGGGTTAGGGTTAGGGTTGGGGTTGGGGTTAGGGTACGGGTTAGTGTTAGAGTTAGGTTTAGGGTACGGTTTAGGGTTAGGGTACGGGTTAGGATTAGGGTTAGGGTACGGGTCAGGGTTAGGGTTGGGGGTTAGGGTTAGGGTTAGGGTTAGGGTTAGGGTTAGGGTACGGGTTAGGGTTAGGGTTAGGGTTAGGGTTAGCGTACGGGTTAGGGTTAGGGTTAGGGTACGGGTTAGGGTTAGGGTACGGTTTAGGGTTAGGTTTAGGAAAGAGTTAGGGTTAGGGTTAGGGTACGGGTTAGGGTTAGGGTTCGGGTTAGGGTTAGGGTTAGAGTTAGGGTTAGCGTACGGGTTAGGGTTAGGGTTAGGGTTAGGTTTAGGGTTAGGGTACGGGTTAGGGTTAGGGTACGGCTTAGGGTTAGGGATAGGGTACGGGTTAGGGTGAGGGTACGGGTTAGGGTTAGGGTTAGGGTTAGGGTACGTGTTAGGGTTAGGGTTGGGGGTTAGGGTTAGGGTTAGGTGTTAGGGGTTAGTGTTAGCGTAAGGGTTAGGGTTAGGGTTAGGGTACGGGTTAGGGTACGAGTTACGGTTAGTGTTAGGTTTGGGTACAGTTTAGGGTTAGGGTTAGGGTTCGGGTTGGGGTTAGGGTTAGGGTTAGGGTTAGGGTTAGCGTACGGGTTAGGGTTAGGGTTAGGGTACGGGTTAGTTTTAGGGTTAGGTTTAGGTTTAGGGTACGGGTTAGGGTTAGGGTTAGGGTACGGGTTAGGGTTAGGGTACGGGTTAGGGTACGGGTTAGGGTTAGGGTTAGGGTAAGCGTTAGGGTTAGGGTACGGGTTAGGGTACGGGTTAGGGTTAGGGTACGGGTTAGGGTACGGGTTAGGGTTAGGGTTAGGGTTAGGGTTAGGGCATGGTTTAGGGTTAGGGTACCGGTTAGGGTTAGGGTACGGGTTAGGGTTAGGCTTTGCGTACGGTTTAGGGTTAGGGATAGGGGTTAGGGTTAGGGTTAGGTTTAGGGTACGGGTTAGTGTTAGGGTACGGGTTAGTGTTAGGGTTAGGTTTAGGGTAAGGGTTAGGGTTAGGGTACGGGTTAGGATTAGGGTTAGGGCACGGGTTAGGGTTAGGGTTTGGGGTTAGGGTTAGGGTTAGGGTTAGGGTTAGGGTTAGGGTACGGGTTAGGGTTAGGTTTAGAGTTAGGGTTAGTGTACGGGTTAGGGTTAGGGTTAGGGTTAGGGTTAGGGTATGGGTTAGGGTTAGGGTTAGGGTTAGGGTTAGGTTTTGGAAAGGGTTAGTGTTAGGGTTAGGGTAGGGTTAGGGTACGGGTTAAGGTTAGGGTTAGGGTACGAGTTAGGGTTAGGGTTAGGGTTAGGGTACGGGTTAGGGTTAGGGTTAGGGGTTAGGGGTTATGGTTAGGGTTATGGTTAGGGTTAGGGTTAGGGTACGGGTTAGGGTACGGGTTAGGGTTAGGGTATGGGTTCGATTTAGGGTACGGGTTAGGGTTAGGGTACGGGTTAGTGTTAGGGTACGGTTTAGGGTTAGTGTACGGGTTAGGGTTAGGGTTAGGGTTAGGGTACGGGTTAGGGTTAGGGTACGGGTTAGGTTTAGGGTTAGGGTACGGGTTAGGGTTAGGGTTAAGGGTTAGGGTTAGGGTTAAGGTTAGGGTACGGGTTAGGGGTAGGGTTAGGGTTAGAGTTAGAGTTAGGGTTAGCCTACGGGTTAGGGTTAGGTTTAGGGTTAGGGTTAGGGTTAGGGTACGGGTTAGGGTTAGTGTACGGGTTAGGGTTAGGGTTAGGGTACGGGTTAGGGTTAGGTTTAGGTTTAGGGTACGGGTTAGGGTTAGGGTTAGGGTTTAGGGTAGTGTACGGGTTAGGGTTAGGGTTAGGGTTAGGGTACGGATTAGGGTTAGGGTTAGGGTTAGTGTTAGGTTTAAAGTACGGGTTAGGGTTAGGGTTAGGGTTAGGGTTACGGTTAGGGGTTAGGGGTTAGTGTTAGGGTAAGGGTTAGGGTTAGGGTTAGGGTACGGGTTAGGGTACGAGTTAGGGTTAGGGTTAGGGTTGGGTACAGTTTAGGGTTAGGGTTAGGGTTCGGTTTGGGGTTAGGGTTAGGGTACGGGTTAGGGTTAGATTTAGGGTTAGGGTAAGGGTTAGGGTACGGGTTAGGGTTAGGGTTAGGATTAGGGTTAGGTTTAGGGTACGGGTTAGGGTTAGGGTTAGGGTTAGGTTTAGGGTACGGGTTAGGGTTAGGGTTAGGGTAAGGGTTAGGGTTAGGGTACGGGTTAGGGTACGGGTTAGGGTTAGGGTACGGGTTAGGGTACGGTTTAGGGTTAGGGTTAGGGTTAGGGCACGGTTTAGGGTTAGGGTACCGGTTAGGGTTAGGGTACGGGTTAGGTTTAGGCTTAGCGTACGTGTTAGGGTTAGGGTTAGTGGTTAGGGTTAAGGTTAGGGTTAGGGTACGGGTTAGTGTTAGGGTACGGGTTAGGGTTAGGGTTAGGTTTAGGGTACGGGTTAGGGTTAGGGTACGGGTTAGGATTAGGGTTAGGGTACGGGTTAGGGTTAGGGTTTGGGGTTAGGGTTAGGGTTAGGGTAAGGGTTAGGTTTAGGGTACGGGTTAGGGTTAGGGTACGCGTTACTGTTAGGGTTAGGGTTATGGTTAGCGTACGGGTTAGGGTTAGGGTTAGGGTTAGGGTACGGATTAGGGTTAGGGTAGGAAAGGGATAGGGTTAGGGTTAGGGTACGGGTTAGGGTTAGGGTACGGGTTAGGGTTAGGTTTAGAGTTAGGGTTAGCATACGGGTTAGGGTTAGGTTTAGGTTTAGGGTTAGGGTACGGGTTAAGGTTAGGGTTAGGGTTAGGGTTAGGGTTAGGAAAGGGTTAGTGTTAGGGTTAGGGTAGGGTTAGGGTACGGGTTAAGGTTAGGGTTAGGGTACGGTTTAGGTTTAGGGTTAGGGTTAGGGTACGGGTTAGGGTTAGGGTTAGGTTTAGGGTTAGGGGTTAGGGGTTACGGTTAGGGTTATGGTTAGGGTTAGGGTTAGGGTACGGGTTAGGGTACGGGTTAGGGTTAGGGTACGGGTTAGGGTTTGGGTTAGGGTTAGGGTTAGGGTTAGGGTTAGGGTACGGGTTAGGGTTAGTGTACGGGTTAGGGTTAAGGTTAGGGTTAGGGTACAGGTTAGGTTTAGGGTTAGGTTTAGGGTACGGGTTAGGGTTAGGGTTAGGGGTTAGGGTAGTGTACGGGTTAGGGTTAGGGTTAGGGTACGGATTAGGGTTAGGGTTAGGGTTAGTGTTAGGGTTAAATTACGGGTTAGGTTTAGGGTTAGGGTTAGGGTTAGGGGTTAGGTGTTAGTGTTAGGGTATGTGTTAGGGTTAGGGTTAAGGTACGGGTTAGGGTACGAGTTAGGGTTAGGGTTAGGGTTGGGTACAGTTTAGGGTTAGGGTTAGGATTCGGGTTGGGGTTAGGATTAGGGTACGGGTTAGGGTTAGAGTTAGGGTTAGGGTAAGGTTTAGGGTACGGGTTAGGGTTAGGGATAGGGTTAGGGTTAGGTTTAGGGAACGGGTTATGGTTAGGGTTAGGGTTAGGGTTAGGTTTAGGGTACGGGTTAGGGTTAGGGTTAGGGTAAGCGTTAGGGTTAATGTACGGGTTAGGGTTAGGGTACGGGTTAGGGTTAGGTTTAGGGTACTGGTTAGGGTTAGGGTTATTGTTAGGGGTTAGGGGTTAGTTTTAGGGTTAGGGTTAGTGTTAGGGTACGGGTTAGGGTTAGAGTATGGGTTACGGTTAGGTTTAGGGATAGGGTTAGGGTACGGGTTAGGGTTAATGTACGGGTTAGCGTTAGGTTTAGTGTTAGGGTACGGGTTAGGGTTAGGGTTAGGGTATGGGTTAGGATTAGGGTTGGGTTAGGTTTACGGTTAGGGTTAGGGTACGGGTTACGGTTAGGGTACGGGTTAGGGTACGGGTTAGGGTTAGGGTTAGGGTTAGGGTACGAGTTAGGGTTAGGGTTAGGTTTAGGGTTAGGGTACTGGTTAGGGTTAGGGTTAGGGTACGTGTTAGGGTTAGGGTTAGGGGTTAGGGTTAGGGTATGGGTTAGGTTTAGGGTTAGGGTAAGGTTTAGGTTTAGGGTACCGGTTAGGGTTAGGGTTAGGGTTAGTGTTAGTGTTAAAGTACGGGTTAGGGTTAGGGTTAGGGTTAGGGTTAGGGTAGGGTTAGGGTTAGGGTTAGGGTTAAGGGTTAGGGGTTAGGGTTAGGGTTAGGATTAGGGTTAGGGTACGGGTTAGGGTACGAGTTAGGGTTAGGGTTAGGGTTAGGGTTAGGGTATGGGTTAGGGAAAGGGTTAGGGTACGGGTTAGGGTTAGGGTTAGGGTACGGGATAGGGTTAGGGTTAGGGTTAGGGTTAGGGTTAGGGTTAGGGTTAGGAAAGGGTTAGGGTTAGGGTTAGGGGTTAGGGGTTACGGTTACGGTTATGGTTAGGGTTAGGGTTAGTGTACGGGTTAGGGTACGGGTTAGGGTTAGGGTTAGGGTTAGGGTACGGGTTAGGGTTAGGGTACGGGTTAGTGTTAGGGTTAGGGTTAGGGTTAGGGTACGGGTTAGGGTAAGGGTTAGGGTTAGGGTACGGGTTAGGGTTAGGGTTAGGGTTAGGTTTAGGAAAGGGTTAGGGTTAGGGTTAGGGTACGGGTTAGGATTAGGTTTAGGGTTAGGGTTAGGGTATGCGTTAGGGTTAAGGTACGGGTTAGGGTTAGGGTACGTGTTAGGGTACGGGTTAGGGTTAGGGTTATGGTACGGGTTAGGGTTAGGGTTGGGTTAGGGTTAGGGTTAAGGTACGGGTTAGGGTTAGGGTACGGGTTAGGGTACGGGTTAGGGTTAGGGTTAGGATTAGGGTTAGGGTACCGGTTACGGTTAGGGTACGGATTAGGGTTAGGGTTAGGGTTAGTGTTAGGGTTAAAGTACGGTTTAGGGATAGGGTTAAGTTTAGGGTTAGGGTTAGGGGTTAGTGTTAGGGTAAGGATTAGGGTTAGGGTTAGGGTACGGGTTAGGGTACGAGTTAGGGTTAGGGTTAGGGTTGGGTACGGGTTAGGGTTAGGGTTAGGGTTCGGGTTGGGGTTAGGGTTAGGGTACGGGTTAGTGTTAGAGTTAGGTTTAGGGTACGGTTTAGGATTAGGGTACGGGTTAGGTTTAGGGTTAGGGTACGGGTTAGGGTTAGGGTACGGGTTAGGGTTAGGTTTAGGGTTAGGGTACGTTTTAGGGTTAGCGTACGGGTTAGGGTTAGGGTTAGGAAAGATTTAGGGTTAGGGTTAGGGTACGGGTTAGGTTTAGGGTACGGGTTAGGGTTAGGGTTAGAGTTAGGGTTAGCGTATGGGTTAGGGTTAGGGTTAGGGTTTGGGTTAGGGTTAGGGTACGGGTTAGGGTTAGGGTATGGGTTAGGGTTAGGTTTAGGGTTAGGGTTAGGGTTAGGAAAGGGTTAGTGTTAGGGTTAGGGTTAGGGTTAGGGTACGGGTTAAGGTTAGGTTTAGGGTACGGGTTAGGGTTAGGGTTAGGGTTAGGGTACGGGTTAGGGTTAGGGTTAGGGTTAGGGTTAGGGGATAGGGGTTATGGTTAGGGTTATGGTTAGTGTTAGGGTTAGGGTACGGGTTAGGGTTAGGGTTAGGGTTAGGGTTAGATTTAGTGTTCGGGTACGGCTTAGTGTAAGGGTTAGGGTTAGGGTTAGGAAAGGGTTAGGGTTAGGGATAGGGATAGGGTACGGGTTAGGTTTAGGGTTAGGGTTAGGGTTAGGGTACAGGTTAGGTTTAGGGTACGGGTTAGGGTTAGGGTATGGTTTAGGGTACGGTTTAGGGTTAGGGTTCAGGTACGTGTAAGTGTTAGGGTTAGGGTTAGGGTACGGGTTAGGGTTAGTGTTAGGGTTAGGGTACGGGTTAGAGTTAGGGTTAGGTTTAGGGTTAGGGTTAGGGTACGGGTTAGGGTTAGGGTTAGGTTTAGTGTTAGGGTTAGGTTAAGGGTACGGGTTAGTGTTAGGGTTAGGGTTAGGTTTAGGGTACGGGTTAGGGTACGGGTTAGGGTTAGGGTTAGGGTACGGGTTTGGGTTAAGGTTAGGGTTAGGGTTAGGGTAAGGGTTAGGGTACGGGTTAGGGTTAGGGTACGGGTTAGGTTAAGGGTACGGGTTAGGGTTAGGGGACAGGTTAGGGTTAGGGCTAGGGTTAGGAAATGGTTAGGGTTAGGGTTAGGTTTAGGGCACGGTTTAGGGTTAGGGTACCGGTTAGGGTTACGGTACGGGTTAGGGTTAGGCTTTGCGTATGGGTTAGGGTTAGGGTTAGGGGTTAGGGTGTAGGGTTAGGGTACGGGTTAGGGTTAGGGTACGGGTTAGGGTTAGGTTTAGGGTTAGGGTTAGCGTACGGGTTAGGGTTAGGGTTAGGTTTAGGGTACGTTTTAGGGTTAGCGTACGGGTTAGGGTTAGGGTTAGGAAAGAGATAGGGTTAGGGTTAGGGTTAGAGTTAGGGTTAGCGTACGGGTTAGGGTTAGGGTTAGGGTTAGGTTTAGGGTTAGGGTACGGGTTAGGGTTAGGGTACGGCTTAGGGTTAGGGATAGGGTACGGGTTAGGGTGAGGGTACGGGTTAGGGTTAGGGTTAGGGTTAGGGTACGTGTTAGGGTTAGGGTTGGGGGTTAGGGTTAGGGTTAGGGGTTAGGGGTTAGTGTTAGGGTAAGGGTTAGGGTTAGGGTTAGGGTACGGGTTAGGGTACGAGTTACGGTTAGTGTTAGGTTTGGGTACAGTTTAGGGTTAGGGTTAGGGTTCGGGTTGGGGTTAGGGTTAGGGTTAGGGTTAGGGTTAGCGTACGGGTTAGGGTTAGGGTTAGGGTACGGGTTAGTTTTAGGGTTAGGTTTAGGTTTAGGGTACGGGTTAGGGTTAGGGTACGGGTTAGGGTTATTAGGGTTAGGGTACGGGTTAGGTTTAGGGTACGGGTTAGGGTACGTGTTAGGGTTAGGGTACGAGTTAGGGTTAGGGTTAGGGGTTAGGGTTAGGGTTAGGGTTAGGGTTAGCGTACGGGTTAGGGTTACGGTACGGCTTAGGGTTAGCGATAGGGTACGGGTTAGGGTGAGGTTACGTGTTAGGGTTAGGGTTAGGGTACGTGTTATGGTTAGGGTTAGGGGTTAGGGTTAGGATTTGGGTACGGGTTAGGGTTAGGGTTAGGGTACGGGTTAGGGTTAGGGTACGGGTTAGGGTTAGGGTTAGGGTACAGGTATGGTTTAGGGTTAGGGGTTAGGGTTAGGGTTAGGGTTAGTGTAGGGTTAGGGTACGGGTTAGGGTTAGGGTACGGGTTAGGGTTAGGGTTAGGGTTAGGGTTAGGGTTAGCGTGACGGTTAGGGTTAGGGTTAGGGTTAGGGTTAGGTTTAGGTTTAGGGTACGGGTTAGGGTTAGGGTACGGGTTAGGGTTAGGGTACGGGTTAGGGTTAGGGTTAGGGTTAGGTTTAGGAAAGGGTTAGGGTTAGGGTTAGGGTACGGGTTAGGGTTAGGTTTAGGGGTAGGGTTAGGGTTAGGTTACGGGTTAGGGTTAGGGTACGGGTTAGGGTTAGGGTACGCGTTACTGTTAGGGTTAGGGTTATGGTTAGCGTACGGGTTAGGGTTAGGGTTAGGGTTAGGGTACGGATTAGGGTTAGGGTAGGAAAGGGATAGGGTTAGGGTTAGGGTACGGGTTAGGGTTAGGGTACGGGTTAGGGTTAGGTTTAGAGTTAGGGTTAGCATACGGGTTAGGGTTAGGTTTAGGTTTAGGGTTAGGGTACGGGTTAAGGTTAGGGTTAGGGTTAGGGTTAGGGTTAGGTTTAGTGTTCGGGTACGGCTTAGTGTAAGGGTTAGGGTTAGGGTTAGGAAAGGGTTAGGGTTAGGGATAGGGTACGGGTTAGGTTTAGGGTTAGGGTTAGGGTTAGGGTACAGGTTAGGTTTAGGGTACGGGTTAGGGTTAGGGTATGGTTTAGGGTACGGTTTAGGGTTAGGGTTCGGGTACGTGTAAGTGTTAGGGTTAGGGTTAGGGTACGGGTTAGGGTTAGTGTTAGGGTTAGGGTACGGGTTAGAGTTAGGGTTAGGTTTAGGGTTAGGGTTAGGGTACGGGTTAGGGTTAGGGTTAGGTTTAGTGTTAGGGTTAGGTTAAGGGTACGGGTTAGTGTTAGGGTTAGGGTTAGGTTTAGGGTACGGGTTAGGGTACGGGTTAGGGTTAGGGTTAGGGTACGGGTTTGGGTTAAGGTTAGGGTTAGGGTTAGGGTAAGGGTTAGGGTACGGGTTAGGGTTAGGGTACGGGTTAGGTTAAGGGTACGGGTTAGGGTTAGGGGACAGGTTAGGGTTAGGGCTAGGGTTAGGAAATGGTTAGGGTTAGGGTTAGGTTTAGGGCACGGTTTAGGGTTAGGGTACCGGTTAGGGTTACGGTACGGGTTAGGGTTAGGCTTTGCGTACGGGTTAGGGTTAGGGTTAGGGGTTAGGGTGTAGGGTTAGGGTACGGGTTAGGGTTAGGGTACGGGTTAGGGTTAGGTTTAGGGTTAGGGTTAGCGTACGGGTTAGGGTTAGGGTTAGGGTTAGAGTTAGGGTTAGCGTACGGGTTAGGGTTAGGGTTAGGGTTAGGTTTAGGGTTAGGGTACGGGTTAGGGTTAGGGTACGGCTTAGGGTTAGGGATAGGGTACGGGTTAGGGTGAGGGTACGGGTTAGTGTTAGGGTTAGGGTTAGGGTACGTGTTAGGGTTAGGGTTGGGGGTTAGGGTTAGGGTTAGGGGTTAGGGGTTATTGTTAGGGTAAGGGTTAGGGTTAGGGTTAGGGTACGGGTTAGGGTACGAGTTACGGTTAGTGTTAGGTTTGGGTACAGTTTAGGGTTAGGGTTAGGGTTCGGGTTGGGGTTAGGGTTAGGGTTAGGGTTAGGGTTAGCGTACGGGTTAGGGTTAGGGTTAGGGTACGGGTTAGTTTTAGGGTTAGGTTTAGGTTTAGGGTACGGGTTAGGGTTAGGGTTAGGGTACGGGTTAGGGTTAGGGTACGGGTTAGGGTACGGGTTAGGGTTAGGGTTAGGGTAAGCGTTAGGGTTAGGGTACGGGTTAGGGTACGGGTTAGGGTTAGGGTACGGGTTAGGGTACGGGTTAGGGTTAGGGTTAGGGTTAGGGTTAGGGCACGGTTTAGGGTTAGGGTACCGGTTAGGGTTAGGGTACGGGTTAGGGTTAGGCTTTGCGTACGGTTTAGGGTTAGGGATAGGGGTTAGGGTTAGGGTTAGGTTTAGGGTACGGGTTAGTGTTAGGGTACGGGTTAGTGTTAGGGTTAGGTTTAGGGTAAGGGTTAGGGGTAGGGTACGGGTTAGGATTAGGGTTAGGGCACGGGTTAGGGTTAGGGTTAGGGTTAGGGTTAGGGTACGGGTTAGGGTTAGGGTATGGGTTAGGGTTAGGTTTAGGGTTAGGGTTAGGGTTAGGAAAGGTTTAGTGTTAGGGTTAGGGTTAGGGTTAGGTTACGGGTTAAGGTTAGGTTTAGGGTACGGGTTAGGGTTAGGGTTAGAGTTAGGGTACGGGTTAGGGTTAGGGTTAGGGTTAGGGTTAGGGGTTAGGGGTTACGGTTAGGGTTATGATTAGGGTTAGGGTTAGGGTACGGGTTAGGGTACGGGTTAGGGTACGGTTTAGGGTACGGGTTAGGGCTAGGGTTAGGGTTAGGGTTAGGGTACGGGTTAGGGTTAGGGTAGGGGTTAGGGTTAGGGTTAGGGTACGGGTTAGGTTTAGGGTACGGGTTAGGGTACGTGTTAGGGTTAGGGTACGAGTTAGGGTTAGGGTTAGGGGTTAGGGTTAGGGTTAGGGTTAGGGTTAGCGTACGGGTTAGGGTTACGGTACGGCTTAGGGTTAGCGATAGGGTACGGGTTAGGGTGAGGTTACGTGTTAGGGTTAGGGTTAGGGTACGTGTTATGGTTAGGGTTAGGGGTTAGGGTTAGGATTTGGGTACGGGTTAGGGTTAGGGTTAGGGTACGGGTTAGGGTTAGGGTACGGGTTAGGGTTAGGGTTAGGGTACAGGTATGGTTTAGGGTTAGGGGTTAGGGTTAGGGTTAGGGTTAGTGTAGGGTTAGGGTACGGGTTAGGGTTAGGGTACGGGTTAGGGTTAGGGTTAGGGTTAGGGTTAGGGTTAGCGTGACGGTTAGGGTTAGGGTTAGGGTTAGGGTTAGGTTTAGGTTTAGGGTACGGGTTAGGGTTAGGGTACGGGTTAGGGTTAGGGTACGGGTTAGGGTTAGGGTTAGGGTTAGGTTTAGGAAAGGGTTAGGGTTAGGGTTAGGGTACGGGTTAGGGTTAGGTTTAGGGGTAGGGTTAGGGTTAGGTTACGGGTTAGGGTTAGGGTACGGGTTAGGGTTAGGGTACGCGTTACTGTTAGGGTTAGGGTTATGGTTAGCGTACGGGTTAGGGTTAGGGTTAGGGTTAGGGTACGGATTAGGGTTAGGGTAGGAAAGGGATAGGGTTAGGGTTAGGGTACGGGTTAGGGTTAGGGTACGGGTTAGGGTTAGGTTTAGAGTTAGGGTTAGCATACGGGTTAGGGTTAGGTTTAGGTTTAGGGTTAGGGTACGGGTTAAGGTTAGGGTTAGGGTTAGGGTTAGGGTTAGGTTTAGTGTTCGGGTACGGCTTAGTGTAAGGGTTAGGGTTAGGGTTAGGAAAGGGTTAGGGTTAGGGATAGGGTACGGGTTAGGTTTAGGGTTAGGGTTAGGGTTAGGGTACAGGTTAGGTTTAGGGTACGGGTTAGGGTTAGGGTATGGTTTAGGGTACGGTTTAGGGTTAGGGTTCGGGTACGTGTAAGTGTTAGGGTTAGGGTTAGGGTACGGGTT
Source organism: Urocyon cinereoargenteus (assembly GCA_032313775.1). Classification (NCBI taxonomy): domain Eukaryota; kingdom Metazoa; phylum Chordata; class Mammalia; order Carnivora; family Canidae; genus Urocyon; species Urocyon cinereoargenteus. The sequence goes on along the minus strand of JAVLSZ010000416.1, from coordinate 23,988 downwards.
AGGGTTAGTGTTAGGGTTAGGGTACGGGTTAGAGTTAGGGTTAGGTTTAGGGTTAGGGTTAGGGTACGGGTTAGGGTTAGGGTTAGGTTTAGTGTTAGGGTTAGGTTAAGGGTACGGGTTAGTGTTAGGGTTAGGGTTAGGTTTAGGGTACGGGTTAGGGTACGGGTTAGGGTTAGGGTTAGGGTACGGGTTTGGGTTAAGGTTAGGGTTAGGGTTAGGGTAAGGGTTAGGGTACGGGTTAGGGTTAGGGTACGGGTTAGGTTAAGGGTACGGGTTAGGGTTAGGGGACAGGTTAGGGTTAGGGCTAGGGTTAGGAAATGGTTAGGGTTAGGGTTAGGTTTAGGGCACGGTTTAGGGTTAGGGTACCGGTTAGGGTTACGGTACGGGTTAGGGTTAGGCTTTGCGTACGGGTTAGGGTTAGGGTTAGGGGTTAGGGTGTAGGGTTAGGGTACGGGTTAGGGTTAGGGTACGGGTTAGGGTTAGGTTTAGGGTTAGGGTTAGCGTACGGGTTAGGGTTAGGGTTAGGGTTAGAGTTAGGGTTAGCGTACGGGTTAGGGTTAGGGTTAGGGTTAGGTTTAGGGTTAGGGTACGGGTTAGGGTTAGGGTACGGCTTAGGGTTAGGGATAGGGTACGGGTTAGGGTGAGGGTACGGGTTAGTGTTAGGGTTAGGGTTAGGGTACGTGTTAGGGTTAGGGTTGGGGGTTAGGGTTAGGGTTAGGGGTTAGGGGTTAGTGTTAGGGTAAGGGTTAGGGTTAGGGTTAGGGTACGGGTTAGGGTACGAGTTACGGTTAGTGTTAGGTTTGGGTACAGTTTAGGGTTAGGGTTAGGGTTCGGGTTGGGGTTAGGGTTAGGGTTAGGGTTAGGGTTAGCGTACGGGTTAGGGTTAGGGTTAGGGTACGGGTTAGTTTTAGGGTTAGGTTTAGGTTTAGGGTACGGGTTAGGGTTAGGGTTAGGGTACGGGTTAGGGTTAGGGTACGGGTTAGGGTACGGGTTAGGGTTAGGGTTAGGGTAAGCGTTAGGGTTAGGGTACGGGTTAGGGTACGGGTTAGGGTTAGGGTACGGGTTAGGGTACGGGTTAGGGTTAGGGTTAGGGTTAGGGTTAGGGCACGGTTTAGGGTTAGGGTACCGGTTAGGGTTAGGGTACGGGTTAGGGTTAGGCTTTGCGTACGGTTTAGGGTTAGGGATAGGGGTTAGGGTTAGGGTTAGGTTTAGGGTACGGGTTAGTGTTAGGGTACGGGTTAGTGTTAGGGTTAGGTTTAGGGTAAGGGTTAGGGGTAGGGTACGGGTTAGGATTAGGGTTAGGGCACGGGTTAGGGTTAGGGTTTGGGGTTAGGGTTAGGGTTAGGGTTAGGGTTAGGGTTAGGGTACGGGTTAGGGTTAGGTTTAGAGTTAGGGTTAGTGTACGGGTTAGGGTTAGGGTTAGGGTTAGGGTTAGGGTATGGTTTAGGGTTAGGGTTAGGGTTAGGGTTAGGTTTTGGAAAGGGTTAGTGTTAGGGTTAGGGTAGGGTTAGGGTACGGGTTAAGGTTAGGGTTAGGGTACGAGTTAGGGTTAGGGTTAGGGTTAGGGTACGGGTTAGGGTTAGGGTTAGGGGTTAGGGGTTATGGTTAGGGTTATGGTTAGGGTTAGGGTTAGGGTACGGGTTAGGGTACGGGTTAGGGTTAGGGTATGGGTTCGATTTAGGGTACGGGTTAGGGTTAGGGTACGGGTTAGGGTTAGGGTACGGTTTAGGGTTAGTGTACGGGTTAGGGTTAGGGTTAGGGTTAGGGTACGGGTTAGGGTTAGGGTACGGTTAGGTTTAGGGTTAGGGTACGGGTTAGGGTTAGGGTTAAGGGTTAGGGTTAGGGTTAAGGTTAGGGTACGGGTTAGGGGTAGGGTTAGGGTTAGGGTTAGAGTTAGGGTTAGCCTACGGGTTAGGGTTAGGTTTAGGGTTAGGGTTAGGGTTAGGGTACGGGTTAGGGTTAGTGTACGGGTTAGGGTTAGGGTTAGGGTACGGGTTAGGGTTAGGTTTAGGTTTAGGGTACGGGTTAGGGTTAGGGTTAGGGTTTAGGGTAGTGTACGGGTTAGGGTTAGGGTTAGGGTTAGGGTACGGATTAGGGTTAGGGTTAGGGTTAGTGTTAGGTTTAAAGTACGGGTTAGGGTTAGGGTTAGGGTTAGGGTTACGGTTAGGGGTTAGGGGTTAGTGTTAGGGTAAGGGTTAGGGTTAGGGTTAGGGTACGGGTTAGGGTACGAGTTAGGGTTAGGGTTAGGGTTGGGTACAGTTTAGTGTTAGGGTTAGGGTTCGGTTTGGGGTTAGGGTTAGGGTACGGGTTAGGGTTAGATTTAGGGTTAGGGTAAGGGTTAGGGTACGGGTTAGGGTTAGGGTTAGGATTAGGGTTAGGTTTAGGGTACGGGTTAGGGTTAGGGTTAGGGTTAGGTTTAGGGTACGGGTTAGGGTTAGGGTTAGGGTAAGGGTTAGGGTTAGGGTACGGGTTAGGGTACGGGTTAGGGTTAGGGTACGGGTTAGGGTACGGTTTAGGGTTAGGGTTAGGGTTAGGGCACGGTTTAGGGTTAGGGTACCGGTTAGGGTTAGGGTACGGGTTAGGTTTAGGCTTAGCGTACGTGTTAGGGTTAGGGTTAGTGGTTAGGGTTAGGGTTAGGGTTAGGGTACGGGTTAGTGTTAGGGTACGGGTTAGGGTTAGGGTTAGGTTTAGGGTACGGGTTAGGGTTAGGGTACGGGTTAGGATTAGGGTTAGGGTACGGGTTAGGGTTAGGGTTTGGGGTTAGGGTTAGGGTTAGGGTAAGGGTTAGGTTTAGGGTACGGGTTAGGGTTAGGGTACGCGTTACTGTTAGGGTTAGGGTTATGGTTAGCGTACGGGTTAGGGTTAGGTTTAGGGTTAGGGTACGGATTAGGGTTAGGGTAGGAAAGGGATAGGGTTAGGGTTAGGGTACGGGTTAGGGTTAGGGTACGGGTTAGGGTTAGGTTTAGAGTTAGGGTTAGCATCATACGGGTTAGGGTTAGGTTTAGGTTTAGGGTTAGGGTACGGGTTAAGGTTAGGGTTAGGGTTAGGGTTAGGGTTAGGAAAGGGTTAGTGTTAGGGTTAGGGTAGGGTTAGGGTACGGGTTAAGGTTAGGGTTAGGGTACGGTTTAGGTTTAGGGTTAGGGTTAGGGTACGGGTTAGGGTTAGGGTTAGGTTTAGGGTTAGGGGTTAGGGGTTACGGTTAGGGTTATGGTTAGGGTTAGGGTTAGGGTACGGGTTAGGGTACGGGTTAGTGTTAGGGCACGGGTTAGGGTTTGGGTTAGGGTTAGGGTTAGGGTTAGGGTTAGGGTACGGGTTAGGGTTAGTGTACGGGTTAGGGTTAGGGTTAGGGTTAGGGTACAGGTTAGGTTTAGGGTTAGGTTTAGGGTACGGGTTAGGGTTAGGGTTAGGGGTTAGGGTAGTGTACGGGTTAGGGTTAGGGTTAGGGTACGGATTAGGGTTAGGGTTAGGGTTAGTGTTAGGGTTAAATTACGGGTTAGGTTTAGGGTTAGGGTTAGGGTTAGGGGTTAGGTGTTAGTGTTAGGGTATGTGTTAGGGTTAGGGTTAAGGTACGGGTTAGGGTACGAGTTAGGGTTAGGGTTAGGGTTGGGTACAGTTTAGGGTTAGGGTTAGGATTCGGGTTGGGGTTAGGATTAGGGTACGGGTTAGGGTTAGAGTTAGGGTTAGGGTAAGGGTTAGGGTACGGGTTAGGGTTAGGGATAGGGTTAGGGTCAGGTTTAGGGAACGGGTTATGGTTAGGGTTAGGGTTAGGGTTAGGTTTAGGGTACGGGTTAGGGTTAGGGTTAGGGTAAGGGTTAGGGTTAGTGTACGGGTTAGGGTTAGGGTACGGGTTAGGGTTAGGTTTAGGGTACTGGTTAGGGTTAGGGTTATTGTTAGGGGTTAGGGGTTAGTTTTAGGGTTAGGGTTAGTGTTAGGGTACGGGTTAGGGTTAGAGTATGGGTTACGGTTAGGTTTAGGGATAGGGTTAAGGTACGGGTTAGGGTTAATGTACGGGTTAGCGTTAGGTTTAGTGTTAGGGTACGGGTTAGGGTTAGGGTTAGGGTACGGGTTAGGATTAGGGTTGGGTTAGGTTTACGGTTAGGGTTAGGGTACGGGTTACGGTTAGGGTACGGGTTAGGGTACGGGTTAGGGTTAGGGTTAGGGTTAGGGTACGAGTTAGGGTTAGGGTTAGGTTTAGGGTTAGGGTACTGGTTAGGGTTAGGGTTAGGGTACGTGTTAGGGTTAGGGTTAGGGGTTAGGGTTAGGGTATGGGTTAGGTTTAGGGTTAGGGTAAGGTTTAGGTTTAGGGTACCGGTTAGGGTTAGGGTTAGGGTTAGGGTTAGGGTTAGTGTTAGTGTTAAAGTACGGGTTAGGGTTAGGGTTAGGGTTAGGGTTAGGGTTAGGGTAGGGTTAGGGTTAGGGTTAGGGTTAAGGGTTAGGGGTTAGGGTTAGGGTTAGGATTAGGGTTAGGGTACGGGTTAGGGTACGAGTTAGGGTTAGGGTTAGGGTTAGGGTTAGGGTATGGGTTAGGGAAAGGGTTAGGGTACGGGTTAGGGTTAGGGTTAGGGTACGGGATAGGGTTAGGGTTAGGGTTAGGGTTAGGGTTAGGGTTAGGAAAGGGTTAGGGTTAGGGTTAGGGGTTAGGGGTTACGGTTACGGTTATGGTTAGGGTTAGGGTTAGTGTACGGGTTAGGGTACGGGTTAGGGTTAGGGTTAGGGTTAGGGTACGGGTTAGGGTTAGGGTACGGGTTAGTGTTAGGGTTAGGGTTAGGGTTAGGGTACGGGTTAGGGTAAGGGTTAGGGTTAGGGTACGGGTTAGGGTTAGGGTTAGGGTTAGGTTTAGGAAAGGGTTAGGGTTAGGGTTAGGGTACGGGTTAGGATTAGGTTTAGGGTTAGGGTTAGGGTATGCGTTAGGGTTAAGGTACGGGTTAGGGTTAGGGTACGTGTTAGGGTACGGGTTAGGGTTAGGGTTAGGGTACGGGTTAGGGTTAGGGTTGGGTTAGGGTTAGGGTTAAGGTACGGGTTAGGGTTAGGGTACGGGTTAGGGTACGGGTTAGGGTTAGGGTTAGGATTAGGGTTAGGGTACCGGTTACGGTTAGGGTACGGATTAGGGTTAGGGTTAGGGTTAGTGTTAGGGTTAAAGTACGGTTTAGGGATAGGGTTAAGTTTAGGGTTAGGGTTAGGGGTTAGTGTTAGGGTAAGGATTAGGGTTAGGGTTAGGGTACGGGTTAGGGTACGAGTTAGGGTTAGGGTTAGGGTTGGGTACGGGTTAGGGTTAGGGTTAGGGTTCGGGTTGGGGTTAGGGTTAGGGTACGGGTTAGTGTTAGAGTTAGGTTTAGGGTACGGGTTAGGATTAGGGTACGGGTTAGGATTAGGGTTAGGGTACGGGTTAGGGTTAGGGTACGGGTTAGGGTTAGGTTTAGGGTTAGGGTACGTTTTAGGGTTAGCGTACGGGTTAGGGTTAGGGTTAGGAAAGATTTAGGGTTAGGGTTAGGGTACGGGTTAGGTTTAGGGTACGGGTTAGGGTTAGGGTTAGAGTTAGGGTTAGCGTATGGGTTAGGGTTAGGGTTAGGGTTTGGGTTAGGGTTAGGGTACGGGTTAGGGTTAGGGTATGGGTTAGGGTTAGGTTTAGGGTTAGGGTTAGGGTTAGGAAAGGGTTAGTGTTAGGGTTAGGGTTAGGGTTAGGGTACGGGTTAAGGTTAGGTTTAGGGTACGGGTTAGGGTTAGGGTTAGGGTTAGGGTACGGGTTAGGGTTAGGGTTAGGGTTAGGGTTAGGGGATAGGGGTTACGGTTAGGGTTATGGTTAGTGTTAGGGTTAGGGTACGGGTTAGGGTTAGGGTTAGGGTTAGGGTTAGGTTTAGTGTTCGGGTACGGCTTAGTGTAAGGGTTAGGGTTAGGGTTAGGAAAGGGTTAGGGTTAGGGATAGGGTACGGGTTAGGTTTAGGGTTAGGGTTAGGGTTAGGGTACAGGTTAGGTTTAGGGTACGGGTTAGGGTTAGGGTATGGTTTAGGGTACGGTTTAGGGTTAGGGTTCGGGTACGTGTAAGTGTTAGGGTTAGGGTTAGGGTACGGGTTAGGGTTAGTGTTAGGGTTAGGGTACGGGTTAGAGTTAGGGTTAGGTTTAGGGTTAGGGTTAGGGTACGGGTTAGGGTTAGGGTTAGGTTTAGTGTTAGAGTTAGGTTAAGGGTACGGGTTAGTGTTAGGGTTAGGGTTAGGTTTAGGGTACGGGTTAGGGTACGGGTTAGGGTTAGGGTTAGGGTACGGGTTTGGGTTAAGGTTAGGGTTAGGGTTAGGGTAAGGGTTAGGGTACGGGTTAGGGTTAGGGTACGGGTTAGGTTAAGGGTACGGGTTAGGGTTAGGGGACAGGTTAGGGTTAGGGCTAGGGTTAGGAAATGGTTAGGGTTAGGGTTAGGTTTAGGGCACGGTTTAGGGTTAGGGTACCGGTTAGGGTTACGGTACGGGTTAGGGTTAGGCTTTGCGTACGGGTTAGGGTTAGGGTTAGGGGTTAGGGTGTAGGGTTAGGGTACGGGTTAGGGTTAGGGTACGGGTTAGGGTTAGGTTTAGGGTTAGGGTTAGCGTACGGGTTAGGGTTAGGGTTAGGTTTAGGGTACGTTTTAGGGTTAGCGTACGGGTTAGGGTTAGGGTTAGGAAAGAGATAGGGTTAGGGTTAGGGTTAGGGTACGGGTTAGGGTTAGGGTACGGGTTAGGGTTAGGGTTAGAGTTAGGGTTAGCGTACGGGTTAGGGTTAGGGTTAGGGTTAGGGTTAGGGTTAGGGTACGGGTTAGGGTTAGGGTATGGGTTAGGGTTAGGTTTAGGGTTAGGGTTAGGGTTAGGAAAGGTTTAGTGTTAGGGTTAGGGTTAGGGTTAGGTTACGGGTTAAGGTTAGGTTTAGGGTACGGGTTAGGGTTAGGGTTAGAGTTAGGGTACGGGTTAGGGTTAGGGTTAGGGTTAGGGTTAGGGGTTAGGGGTTACGGTTAGGGTTATGATTAGGGTTAGGGTTAGGGTACGGGTTAGGGTACGGGTTAGGGTACGGTTTAGGGTACGGGTTAGGGCTAGGGTTAGGGTTAGGGTTAGGGTACGGGTTAGGGTTAGGGTAGGGGTTAGGGTTAGGGTTAGGGTACGGGTTAGGTTTAGGGTACGGGTTAGGGTACGTGTTAGGGTTAGGGTACGAGTTAGGGTTAGGGTTAGGGGTTAGGGTTAGGGTTAGGTTTAGGGTTAGCGTACGGGTTAGGGTTACGGTACGGCTTAGGGTTAGCGATAGGGTACGGGTTAGGGTGAGGTTACGTGTTAGGGTTAGGGTTAGGGTACGTGTTAGGGTTAGGGTTAGGGGTTAGGGTTAGGATTTGGGTACGGGTTAGGGTTAGGGTTAGGGTACGGGTTAGGGTTAGGGTACGGGTTAGGGTTAGGGTTAGGGTACAGGTATGGTTTAGGGTTAGGGGTTAGGGTTAGGGTTAGGGTTAGTGTAGGGTTAGGGTACGGGTTAGGGTTAGGGTACGGGTTAGGGTTAGGGTTAGGGTTAGGGTTAGGGTTAGCGTGACGGTTAGGGTTAGGGTTAGGGTTAGGGTTAGGTTTAGGTTTAGGGTACGGGTTAGGGTTAGGGTACGGGTTAGGGTTAGGGTACGGGTTAGGGTTAGGGTTAGGGTTAGGTTTAGGAAAGGGTTAGGGTTAGGGTTAGGGTACGGGTTAGGGTTAGGTTTAGGGGTAGGGTTAGGGTTAGGTTACGGGTTAGGGTTAGGGTACGGGTTAAGGTTATGGTACGGGTTATGGTACGGTTTAGCGATAGGGTTAGGGTACGGATTTGTTTAGGGTACCGGTTAGGGTTAGGTTTAGGGTACGGGTTAGGTTTAGGGTACGGGTTAGGGTTAGGGTTAGGGTTAGGGTACGGGTTAGGGTACGGGTTAGGGTTAGGGTACGGGTTAGGGTACGTGTTAGGTTTAGGGTACGGGTTAGGGTTAGGGTACGAGTTAGGGTTAGGGTACGGGTTAGGGTTAGGATTAGGGTTAGGGTTAGGGTACGGGTTAGGTTTAGGGGACGGGTTAGGGTTAGGGTTAGGGTACGTGTTAGGGTTAGGGTTAGGGGTTAAGGTTATGGTTAGGGTTAGGGTACGGGTTAGGGGTAGGGTACGGGCTAGGGTTAGGGTTAGGGTTAGGGTTAGAGTTAGGGTTAGCGTACGGGTTAGGGTTAGGGTTAGGGTAGAGTTAGGGTACGGGTTAGGGTTAGTGTACGGGTTAGGGTTAGGGTTAGGGTTAGGGTTAGGGTACGGGTTAGGGTTAGGTTTAGGTTTAGGGTACGGGTTAGGTTTAGGGTTAGGTGTTAGGGTAGTGTACGGGTTAGGGTTAGGTTTAGGGTTAGGGAACGGATTAGGGTTAGGGTTAGGGTTAGTGTTAGGGTTAAAGGATGTGTTAGGGTTAGGGTTAGGGTTAGGGTTAGGGTTAGGGTTAGGGGTTAGGGGTTAGTGTTAGGGTAAGGGTTAGTGTTAGGGTTAGGGTACGGGTTAGGGTACGAGTTACGGTTAGTGTTAGGGTTGGGTACAGTTTAGGGTTAGGGTTAGGGTTCGGGTTGGGGTTAGGGTTAGGGTACGGGTTAGGGTTAGAGTTAGGGTTAGGGTAAGGGTTAGGGTACGGGTTAGGGTTAGGGTTAGGGTTAGAGTTAGGTTTAGGGTACGGGTTATGGTTAGGGTTAGGGTTAGGTTTAGGGTACGGGTTAGGGTTAGGGTTAGGGTAAGCGTTAGGGTTAGGGTACGGGTTAGGGTACGGGTTAGGGTTAGGGTACGGGTTAGGGTACGGGTTAGGGTTAGGGTTAGGGTTAGGGTTAGGGCACGGTTTAGGGTTAGGGTACCGGTTAGGGTTAGGGTACGGGTTAGGGTTAGGCTTAGCGTACGGGTTAGGGTTAGGGTTAGGGGTTAGGGTTAGGGTTAGGTTTAGGGTACGGGTTAGTGTTAGGGTACGGGTTAGGGTTAGGGTTAGGTTTAGGGTAAGGGTTAGGGTTAGGGTACGGGTTAGGTTTAGGGTTAGGGCGTGGGTTAGGGTTAGGGTTTGGGGTTAGGGTTAGGGTTAGGGTTAGGGTTAGGGTACGGGTTAGGGTTAGGGTACGGGTTAGGGTTAGGTTTAGGGTTACGGTTAGCGTACGGGTTAGGGTTAGGTTTAGGGTTAGGGTTAGGGTACGGATTAGGGTTAGGGTAGGAAAGGGTTAGGGTTAGGTTTAGGGTACGGGTTAGGGTTAGGGTACGGGTTAGGGTTAGGGTTATTGTTAGGGTTAGCGTACGGGTTAGGGTTAGGGTTAAGGTTAGGGTACGGGTTAGGGTTAGGGTTAGGGTTAGGGTTAGGGTTAGGAAAGGGTTAGTGTTAGAGTTAGGGTAGGGTTAGGGTACGGGTTAAGGTTAGGGTTAGGGTACGGGTTAGGGTTAGGGTTAGGGTTAGGGTTAGGGTACGGGTTAGGGTTAGGTTTAGGGTTAGGGGTTAGGGGTTACGGTTAGGGTTATGGTTATAGTTAGGGTTAGGGTACGGGTTAGGGTACGGGTTAGGGTTAGGGTTAGGTTTAGTGTTAGTGTACGGGTTAGTGTTAGGGTTAGGTTTTAGGGTTAGGTTTAGGGTACGGGTTAGGGTACGGGTTAGGTTTAAAGTACGGGTTAGGGTTAGGGTTAAGGTTAGGGTTAGGGTTAGGGGTTAGGGGTTAGTGTTAGGGTAAGGGTTAGGGTTAGGTTTAGGGTACGGGTTAGGGTACGGGTTAGGGTTAGGGTTAGGTTTAGTGTTAGGGTACGGATTAGTGTTAGGGTTAGGTTTAGGTTTAGGGTTAGGGTACGGGTTAGGGTTAGGGTACGGGTTAGGGTGAGGGTTAGGGTTAGGGTTAGGTTTAGTGTTAGGGTACGGGTTAGTGTTAGGGTTAGGGTTAGGGTTAGGAAAGGGTTAGGGTTAGGGTTAGGGTACGGGTTAGGTTTAGGGTTAGGGTTAGGGTTAGGGTACGGGTTAGGTTTAGGGTACGGATTAGGGTTAGGTTAGGAAAGGGTTAGGGTTAGGTTTAGGGTACGGGTTAGGGTTAGGGTACGGGTTAGGGTTAGGGTTATTGTAGGGTTAGCGTACGGGTTAGGGTTAGGGTTAGGGTTAGGGTACGGGTTAGGGTTAGGGTTAGGGTTAGGGTTAGGAAAGGGTTAGTGTTAGGGTTAGGGTAGGGTTAGGGTACGGGTTAAGGTTAGGGTTAGGGTACGGGTTAGGGTTAGGGTTAGGGTTAGGGTACGGGTTAGGGTTAGGGTTAGGGTTAGGGGTTAGGGGTTACGGTTAGGGTTATGGTTAGAGTTAGGGTTAGGGTACGGGTTAGGGTACGGGTTAGGGTTAGGGTTAGGTTTAGTGTTAGTGTACGGGTTAGTGTTAGGGTTAGGTTTTAGGGTTAGGTTTAGGGTACGGGTTAGGGTACGGGTTAGTTTTAAAGTACGGGTTAGGGTTAGGGTTAAGGTTAGGGTTAGGGTTAGGGGTTAGGGGTTAGTGTTAGGGTAAGGGTTAGGGTTAGGTTTAGGGTACGGGTTAGGGTACGGTTTAGGGTTAGGGTTAGGTTTAGTGTTAGGGTACGGATTAGTGTTAGGGTTAGGTTTAGGTTTAGGGTTAGGGTACGGGTTAGGGTACGGGTTAGGGTTAGGGTACGGGTTAGGGTTAGGGTTAGGGTTAGGGTTAGGTTTAGGAAAGGGTTAGGGTTATGGTTAGGGTACGGGTTAGGTTTAGGTTTAGGGTTAGGGTTAGGGTATGGGTTAGGGTTAAGGTACGGGTTAGGGTTAGGGTACGTGTTAGGGTACGGGTTAGGGTTAGGGTTAGGGTACGGGATAGGGTTAGGGTTGGGTTAGGTTTTGGGTTAGGGAACGGGTTAGGGTTAGGGTACGGGTTAGGGTACGGGTTAGGGTTAGGTTTAGGGTTAGGGTACTGGTTAGGGTTAGGGTACGGATTAGGGTTAGGGTTAGGGTTAGTGTTAGGGTTAAAGTACGGGTTAGGGTTAGGGTTAAGGTTAGGGTTAGGGATAGGGTTTAGGGGTTAGTGTTAGGGTAAGGGTTAGGGTTAGGGTACGGGTTAGGGTACGAGTTAGGGTTAGGGTTAGGGTTGGGTACGGGTTAGTGTTAGGGTTAGGGTTCGGGTTGGGGTTAGGGTTAGGGTACGGGTTAGTGTTAGAGTTAGGTTTAGGGTACGGGTTAGCGTTAGGGTACGGGTTAGGATTAGGGTTAGGTTACGGGTCAGGGTTAGGGTTGGGGGTTAGGGTTAGGGTTAGGGTTAGGGTACGGGTTAGGGTTAGGGTACGGGTTATGGTTAGGGTTAGGGTTAGGGTTAGCGTACGGGTTAGGGTTAGGGTTAGGGTTAGGGAATGGGTTAGGGTTAGGGTACGGGTTAGGGTTAGGGTTAGGGTTAGGTTTAGGAAAGGGTTAGGGTTAGGGTTAGGGTACGGGTTAGGTTTAGGGTTAGGGTTAGGGTTAGGGTTAGGTTTAGGTTTAGGAAAGGGTTAGGGTTAGGGTTAGG
>JAVLSZ010000416.1:7500-10000 GCA_032313775.1 Urocyon cinereoargenteus | reverse complement strand
AGGGTACGATTTAGGGTTAGGGTTAGGGTTGGGTACGGGTTAGTGTTAGGGTTAGGGTTCGGGTTGGGGTTAGGGTTAGGGTACGGGTTAGTGTTAGAGTTAGGTTTAGGGTACGGGTTAGCGTTAGGGTACGGGTTAGGTTTAGGGTTAGGTTACGGGTCAGGGTTAGGTTTGGGGGTTAGGGTTAGGGTTAGGGTTAGGGTACGCGTTAGGGTTAGGGTACGGGTTAGGATTAGGGTTAGCGTACGGGTTAGGGTTAGGGTTAGGGTTAGGGTATGGGTTAGGGTTAGGTTACGGGTTACGGTTAGGGTTAGGAAAGGTTTAGGGTTAGGGTAAGGGTACGGGTTAGGTTTAGGGTATGGGATAGGGTTAGGGTTAGGGTTAGGTTTAGGGTTAGGGTTAGGGTTAGCGTACGGGTTAGGGTACGGGTTAGGGTTAGGGTTAGGGTACGGTTTAGCGTTAGGGTACGGGTTAGGGTTAGGGTTAGGGTTAGGGTTAGGTTTAGCAAAGGGTTAGGGTTAGGGTTAGGGTTAGGGTACGGGTTAGGTTTAGGTTTAGGGTACGGGTTAGGGTTAGGGATAGGGTTAGGTTTAGGTTTAGGGTACGGGTTAGGGTTAGGGTTATTGTTAGGGGTTAGGGGTTAGTTTTAGGGTTAGGGTTAGTGTTAGGGTACGGGTTAGGGTTAGGGTACGGGTTAGGGTTAGGTTTAGGGTTGGGTACAGTTTAGGTTTAGGGTTAGGGTTCGGGTTGGTGTAAGGGTTAGGGTATGGGTTAGGGTTAGGGTACGGTTTAGGGTTAGGTTTAGGGTTAGGGTTAGCGTACGGGTTAGGGTTAGGGTTAGGGTTAGGGTTGGGGTACGAGTTAGGGTTAGGGTTAGGGTTGGGTACAGTTTAGTGTTAGGGTTAGGGTTCGGGTTGGGGTTAGGGTTTGGGTACGGGTTAGGTTTAGGGTACGGGTTAGGGTTAGGTTTAGGGTTAGGGTTAGCGTACGGGTTAGGGTTAGGGTTAGGGTTAGGGTACGGGTTAGTGTTAGGTTACGGATTAGGGTTAGTGTAGGAAAGGGTTAGGGTTAGGGTACGGGTTAGGGTTAGGGTACGGGTTAGGGTTAGGGTTAGAGTTAGTGTTAGTGTACGGGTTAGGGTTAGGGTTAGGGTTAGGGTACGGGTTAGGGTTAGGGTTAGGGTTAGGGTTAGGTTTTGGAAAGGGTTAGTGTTAGGGTTAGGGTAGGGTTAGGGTACGGGTTAAGGTTAGGGTTAGGGTACGAGTTAGGGTTAGGGTTAGGGTTAGGGTACGGGTTAGGGTTAGGGTTAGGGGTTAGGGGTTATGGTTAGGGTTATGGTTAGGGTTAGGGTTAGGGTACGGGTTAGGGTACGGATTAGGGTTAGGGTATGGGTTCGATTTAGGGTACGGGTTAGGTTTAGGGTACGGGTTAGGGTTAGGGTACGGGTTAGGGTTAGTGTACGGGTTAGGGTTAGGGTAAGGTTTAGGGTACGGGTTAGGGTTAGGGTACGGGTTAGGTTTAGGGTTAGGGTACGGGTTAGGGTTAGGGTTAAGGGTTAGGGTTAGGGTTAATGTTAGGGTACAGGTTAGGGGTAGGGTTAGGTTTAGGGTTAGAGTTAGGGTTAGCCTACGGGTTAGGGTTAGGTTTAGGGTTAGGGTTAGGGTTAGGGTACGGTTTAGGGTTAGTGTACGGGTTATGGTTAGGGTTAGGGTACGGGTTAGGGTTAGGTTTAGGTTTAGGGTACGGGTTAGGGTTAGGGATAGGGGTTAGGGTAGTGTACGGGTTATGGTTAGGGTTAGGGTTAGGGTACGGATTAGGGTTAGGGTTAGGTTTAGTGTTAGGTTTAAAGTACGGGTTAGGGTTAGGGTTAGGGTTAGGGTTACGTTTAGGGGTTAGGGGTTAGTGTTAGTGTAAGGGTTAGGGTTAGGGTGAGGGTACGGGTTAGGGTACGAGTTAGGGTTAGGGTTAGGGTTGGGTACAGTTTAGGGTTAGTGTTAGGGTTCGGTTTGGGGTTAGGGTTAGGGTACGGGTTAGGGTTAGATTTAGGGTTAGGGTAAGGGTTAGGGTACGGGTTAGGGTTAGGGTTAGGGTTAGGGTTAGGTTTAGGGTACGGGTTAGGGTTAGGGTTAGGGTTAGGTTTAGGGTACGGGTTAGGGTTAGGGTTAAGGTATGGGTTAGGGTTAGGGTACGGGTTAGGGTACGGGTTAGGGTTAGGGTACGGGTTAGGGTACGGTTTAGGGTTAGGGTTAGTGTTAGGGCACGGTTTAGGGTTAGGGTACCGGTTAGGGTTAGGGTACGGGTTAGGTTTAGGCTTAGGGGTTAGGGTTAGGGTTAGGGTTAGGGTACGGGTTAGTGTTAGGGTACGGGTTAGGGTTAGGGTTAGGTTTAGGGTACGGGTTAGGGTTAGGGTACGGGTTAGGATTAGGGTTAGGGTACGGGTTAGGGTTAGGGTTTGGGGTTGGGTTAGGGTTAGGGTAAGGGTTACGTTTAGGGTACGGGT
>JAVLSZ010000416.1:0-5000 GCA_032313775.1 Urocyon cinereoargenteus | reverse complement strand
AGGGTACGAGTTAGGGTTAGGGTTAGGGTTGGGTACGGGTTAGGGTTAGGGTTAGGGTTCGGGTTGGGGTTAGGTTTAGGGTACGGGTTAGGGTTAGAGTTAGGGTTAGGGTTAGGGTTAGGGTACGGATTAGGGTTAGGGATAGGGTTAGGGTTAGGTTTAGGGAACGGGTTATGGTTAGGTTTAGGGTTAGGGTTAGGTTTAGGGTTCGGGTTAGGGTTAGGGTTAGGGTAAGGGTTAGGGTTAGGGTACGGGTTAGGGTTAGGGTACGGGTTAGTGTTAGGTTTAGGGTACTGGTTAGGGTTAGGGTTATTGTTAGGGGTTAGGGGTTAGTTTTAGGGTTAGGGTTAGTGTTAGGGTACGGGTTAGGGTTAGAGTACGGGTTAGGGTTAGGTTTAGGGATAGGGTTAGGGTACGGGTTAGGGTTAATGTACGGGTTAGCGTTAGGTTTAGTGTTAGGGTACGGGTTAGGGTTAGGGTTAGGGTACGGGTTAGGATTAGGGTTGGGTTAGGGTTACGGTTAGGGTTAGGGTACGGGTTACGGTTAGGGTACGGGTTAGGGTACGGGTTAGGGTTAGGGTTAGGGTTAGGGTTAGGGTACGAGTTAGGGTTAGGGTTAGGGTTAGGGTTAGGGTACTGGTTAGGGTTAGGGTTAGGGTACGGGTTAGGGTTAGGGTTAGGGGTTAGGGTTAGGGTATGGGTTAGGGTTAGGGTTAGGGTAAGGTTTAGGTTTAGGGTACCGGTTAGGGTTAGGGTTAGGTTTAGTGATAGTGTTAAAGTACGGGTTAGGGTAGGGTTAGGGTTAGGGTTAGGGTTAAGGGTTAGGGGTTAGGGTTAGGGTTAGGATTAGGGTTAGGGTACGTGTTAGGGTACGAGTTAGGGTTAGGGTTAGGGTTAGGGTTAGGGTACGGGTTAGGGAAAGGGTTAGGGTACGGGTTAGGGTTAGGGTTAGGGTTAGGGTACGGGATAGGGTTAGGGTTAGGGTTAGTGTTAGGGTTAGGGTTAGGGTTAGGAAAGGGTTAGGGTTAGGGTTAGGGGTTAGGGGTTATGGTTACGGTTATGGTTAGGGTTAGGGTTAGTGTACGGGTTAGGGTACGGATTAGAGTTAGGGTTAGGTTTAGTGTTAGGGTACGGGTTAGTGTTAGGGTTAGGGTTAGGGTTAGGGTACGGGTTAGGGTACGGGTTAGGGTTAGGGTACGGGTTAGGGTTAGGGTTAGGGTTAGGTTTAGGAAAGGGTTAGGGTTAGGGTTAGGGTACAGGTTAGGGTTAGGGTTAGGGTACGGGTTAGGGTTAGGGTTGTGTTAGGGTTAGGGTTAAGGTACGGGTTAGGTTTAGGGTACGGGTTAGGGTACGGGTTAGGGTTAGGGTTAGGATTAGGGTTAGGGTACCGGTTACGGTTAGGGTACGGATTAGGGTTAGGGTTAGGGTTAGTGTTAGGGTTAAAGTACGGTTTAGGGTTAGGGTTAAGGTTAGGGTTAGGGTTAGGGGTTAGGGGTTAGTGTTAGGGTAAGGATTAGGGTTAGGGTTAGGGTTCAGGTTAGGGTACGAGTTAGGGTTAGGGTTAGGGTTGGGTACGGGTTAGGGTTAGGGTTAGGGTTCGGGTTGGGGTTAGGGTTAGGGTACGGGTTAGTGTTAGAGTTCGGTTTAGGGTACGGTTTAGGATTAGGGTACGGGTTAGGATTAGGGTTAGGGTACGGGTCAGGGTTAGGGTTGGGGGTTAGGGTTAGGGTTAGGGTTAGGGTTAGGGTTAGGGTACATGTTAGGGTTAGGGTACGGGTTAGGGTTAGGGTTAGGGTTAGGGTTAGCGTATGGGTTAGGGTTAGGGTTAGGTTTAGGGTACGTTTTAGGGTTAGCGTACGGGTTAGGGTTAGGGTTAGGAAAGAGTTAGGGTTAGGGTTAGGGTACGGGTTAGGGTTAGGGTACGGGTTAGGGTTAGGGTTAGAGTTAGGGTTAGCGTACTTGTTAGGGTTAGGGTCAGGGTTAGGGTACGGGTTAGGGTTAGGGTACGGGTTAGGGTTAGGTTTAGGGTTAGGGTTACGGTTAGAAAGGGTTAGTGTTAGGGTTAGGGTTAGGGTTAGGGTACGGGTTAAGGTTAGGGTTAGGGTACGGGTTAGGTTTAGGGTTAGGGTTAGGGTACGGTTTAGGGTTAGGGTTAGGGTTAGGGTTAGGCGATAGGGTTTACGGTTACGGTTATGGTTAGTGTTAGGGTTAGGGTACGGGTTAGGGTACGGGTTAGGGTTAGGGTTAGGTTTAGTGTTCGGGTACGGGTTAGTGTTAGGGTTAGGGTTAGGGTTAGGAAAGGGTTAGGGTTAGGGATAGGGTACGGGTTAGGTTTAGGGTTAGGGTTAGGGTTAGGGTACAGGTTAGGTTTAGGGTACGGGTTAGGGTTAGGGTATGGTTTAGGGTACGGTTTAGGGTTAGGGTTCGGGTACGGGTTAGTGTTAGGGTTAGGGTTAGGGTACGGGTTAGGGTTAGTGTTAGGGTTAGGGTACGGGTTAGAGTTAGGGTTAGGTTTAGGGTTAGGGTTAGGGTACGGGTTAGGGTTAGGGTTAGGTTTAGTGTTAGGGTTAGGTTAAGGGTACGGGTTAGTGTTAGGGTTAGGGTTAGGTTTAGGGTACGGGTTAGGGTACGGGTTAGGGTTAGGGTTAGGGTACGGGTTTGGGTTAAGGTTAGGGTTAGGGTAAGGGTTAGGGTACGGGTTAGGGTTAGGGTACGGGTTAGGTTAAGGGTACGGGTTAGGGTTAGGGGACAGGTTAGGGTTAGGGTTAGGGTTAGGAAATGGTTAGGGTTAGGGTTAGGGTTAAGGCACGGTTTAGGGTTAGGGTACCGGTTAGGGTTAGGGTACGGGTTAGGGTTAGGCTTAGCGTACGGGTTAGGGTTAGGGTTAGGGGTTAGGGTGTAGGGTTAGGGTACGGGTTAGGGTTAGGGTACGGGTTAGGGTTAGGGTTAGGTTTAGCGTACGGGTTAGGGTTAGGGTTAGGTTTAGGGTACGTTTTAGGGTTAGCGTACGGGTTAGGGTTAGGGTTAGGAAAGAGATAGGGTTAGGGTTAGGGTACGGGTTAGGGTTAGGGTACGGGTTAGGGTTAGGGTTAGAGTTAGGGTTAGCGTACGGGTTAGGGTTAGGGTTAGGGTTAGGGTTAGGGTTAGGGTACGGGTTAGGGTTAGGGTACGGGTTAGGGTTAGGTTTAGGGTTAGGGTTAGGGTTAGGAAAGGGTTAGTGTTAGGGTTAGGGTTAGGGTTAGGGTACGGGTTAAGGTTAGGGTTAGGGTACGGGTTAGGGTTAGTGTTAGGGTTAGGGTACGGGTTAGGGTTAGGGTTAGGGTTAGGGTTAGGGTTAGGTGTTAGGGGTCACGGTTAGGGTTATGATTAGGGTTAGGGTTAGGGTACGGGTTAGGGTACGGGTTAGGGTTAGGGTACGGGTTACGGTACGGTTTAGGGTACGGGTTAGGGCTAGGGTTAGGGTTAGGGTTAGGTTATGGGTTAGGGTTAGGGTAGGGGTTAGGGTTAGGGTTAGGGTACGGGTTAGGTTTAGGGTACGGGTTAGGGTACGTGTTAGGGTTAGGGTTAGGGGTTAGGGTTAGGGTTAGGGTTAGCGTACGGGTTAGGGTTAGGGTACGGCTTAGGGTTAGCGATAGGGTACGGGTTAGAGTGAGGTTACGTGTTAGGGTTAGGGTTAGGGTACGTGTTAGGGTTAGGGTTAGGGGTTAGGGTTAGGGTTAGGGTACGGGTTAGGGTTAGGGTTAGGGTACGGGTTAGGGTTAGGGTACAGGTTAGGGTTAGGGTTAGGGTACAGGTATGGTTTAGGGTTAGGGGTTAGGGTTAGGGTTAGTGTAGGGTTAGGGTACGGGTTAGGGTTAGGGTACGTGTTAGGGTTAGGGTTAGGGTTAGGGTTAGGGTTAGGGTTAGCGTAACGTTTAGGGTTAGGGTTAGGGTTAGGGTTAGGTTTAGGTTTAGGGTACGGGTTAGGGTTAGGGTACGGGTTAGGGTTAGGTTACGGGTTAGGGTTAGGTTTAGGGTTAGGGTTAGGTTTAGGAAAGGGTTAGGGTTAGGGTTAGGGTACGGGTTAGGGTTAGGTTTAGGGGTAGGGTTAGGGTTAGGGTACGGGTTAGGGTTAGGGTACGGGTTAAGGTTATGGTACGGGTTATGGTAGGGGTTAGCGATAGGGTTAGGGTACGGATTTGTTTAGGGTACCGGTTAGGGTTAGGTTTAGGGTTAGGGTTAGGTTTAGGGTACGGGTTAGGGTTAGGGTTAGGGTTAGGGTTAGGGTACGGGTTAGGGTACGGGTTAGGGTTAGGGTACGGGTTAGGGTACGTGTTAGGTTTAGGGTACGGGTTAGGGTTAGGGTACGGGTTAGGGTTAGGGTACGGGTTAGGGTTAGGATTAGGGTTAGGGTTAGGGTACGGGTTAGGTTTAGGGTACGGGTTAGGGTTAGGGTTAGGGTACGTGTTAGGGTTAGGGTTAGGGGTTAAGGTTAGGGTTAGTGTTAGGGTACGTGTTAGGGGTAGGGTACGGGCTAGGGTTAGGGTTAGGGTTAGGGTTAGAGTTAGGGTTAGCGTACGGGTTAGGGTTAGGGTTAGGGTAGAGTTAGGGTACGGGTTAGGGTTAGTGTACGGGTTAGGGTTAGGGTTAGGGTTAGGGTACGGGTTAGGGTTAGGGTTAGGTTTAGGGTACGGGTTAGGGTTAGGGTTAGGTGTTAGGGTAGTGTACGGGTTAGGGTTAGGTTTACGGTTAGGGAACGGATTAGGGTTAGGGTTAGGGTTAGTGTTAGGGTTAAAGTATGTGTTAGGGTTAGGGTTAGGGTTAGGTTTAGGGGTTAGGGGTTAGTGTTAGGGAAAGGGTTAGGGTTAGGCTTAGGGTACGGGTTAGGGTACGAGTTACGGTTAGTGTTAGGGTTGGGTACAGTTTAGGGTTAGGGTTAGTGTTCGGGTTGGGGTTAGGGTTAGGGTACGGGTTAGGGTTAGAGTTAGGGTTAGGGTAAGGGTTAGGGTACGGGTTAGGGT
>JAVLSZ010000415.1:0-76348 GCA_032313775.1 Urocyon cinereoargenteus | reverse complement strand
TCCTTCTCCGATTGACTTACTTCACTCAGCATAATACCCTCCAGTTCCATCCACGTTGAAGCAAATGGTCGGTATTTGTCGTTTCTAATGGCTGAGTAATATTCCATTGTGTACATTAGCCACATCTTCTTTATCCATTCATCTTTCGATGGACACCTAGGCTCCTTCCACAGTTTGGTTATTGTGGACATTGCTGCTAGAAACATTGGGGTGCAGGTGTCCTGGCGTTTCATTGCATCTGAGTCTCTGGGGTAAATCCCCAACAGTGCAATTGCTGGGTCGTAGGGCAGGTGTATTTTTAACTCTTTGAGGAACCTCCACACAGTTTTCCAGAGTGGCTGCACCAGTTCACATTCCCACCAACAGTGTAAGAGGGTTCCCTTTTCTCCGCATCCACTCCAACATTTGTAGTTTCCTGCCTTGTTGATTTTCCCCATTCTCACTGGTGTGAGGTGGTATCTCATTGTGGTTTTGATTTGTATTTCCCTGATGGCCAGTGATGCAGAGCATTTTCTCATGTGCATGTTGGCCATGTCTATGTCTTCCTCTGTGAGATTTCTCTTCATGTCTTTTGCCCATTTCATGATTGGATTGTTTGTTTCTTTGGTGTTGAGTTTAAGAAGCTCTTTATAGATCTTGGAAACTAGTCCTTTATCTGATACGTCATTTGCAAATATCTTCTCCCATTCTGTAGGTTGTCTTTTAGTTTTGTTGACTGTATCCTTTGCTGTGCAAAAGCTTCTTATCTTGATGAAGTCCCAATAGTTCATTTTTGCTTTTGTTTCTTTTGCCTTCGTGGATGTATCTTGCCATAAGTTACTGTGGCCAAGTTCAAAAAGGGTGTTGCCTATGTTCTCCTCTAGGATTTTGATGGAATCTTGTCTCACATTTAGATCTTTCATCCATTTTGAGTTTATCTTTGTGTATGGTGAAAGAGAGTGGTCTAGTTTCATTCTTCTGCATGTGGATGTCCAATTTTCCCAGCACCATTTATTGAAGAGACTGTCTTTCTTCCAATGGATAGTCTTTCCTCCTTTATCAAATATTAGTTGACCATAAACTAGAGGGTCCACTTCTGGATTTTCTATTCTCTTCCATTTATCTATGTGTCTGTTTTTGTGCCAGTACCACACTGTCTTGAAGACCACAGCTTTGTAGTACAACCTGAAATCTGGCATTGTGATGCCCCCAGATATGGTTTTCTTTTTTAAAATTCCCCTGGCTATTCGGGGTCTTTTTTGATTCCACAGAAATCTTAAAATAATTTGTTCTAACTCTCTGAAGAAAGTCCATGGTATTTTGATAGGGATTGCATTAAACGTGTAAATTGCCCTGGGTATCATTGACATTTTCACAATATTAATTCTGCCAATCCATGAGCATGGAATATTTTTCCATCTCTTTGTGTCTTCCTCCATTTCTTTCAGAAGTGTTCTATAGGTTTTAGGGTATAGATCCTTTACCTCTTTGGTTCGGTTTATTCCTAGGTATCTTATGCTTTTGGGTGCAATTGTAAATGGGATTGATTCCTTAATTTCTCTTTCTTCAGTCTCATTGTTAGTGTATAGAAATGCCATTGATTTCTGGGTGTTGATTTTGTATCCTGCCACGCTACCAAATTGCTGTATGAGTTCTAACAATCTTGGGGTGGAGGCTTTTGGGTTTTCTATGTAGAGTATCATGTCATCGGCGAAGAGGGAGAGTTTGACTTCTTCTTTGCCAATTTGAATGCCTTTAATGTCTTTTTGTTGTCTGATTGCTGAGGCTAGGACTTCCAATACTATGTTGAAAAGCAGTGGTGAGAGTGGACATCCCTGTCTTGTTCCTGATAGTAGGGGAAAGGCTCCCAATGCTTCCCCATTGAGAATGATATTTGCTGTTGGCTTTTCGTAGATAGCTTTTAAGATGTTGAGGAAAGTTCCCTCTATCCCTAAACTCTGAAGAGTTTTGATCAGGAATGGATGCTGTATTTTGTCAAATGCTTTCTCCGCATCCAGTGAGAGGATCATATGGTTCTTGGTTTTTCTCTTGCTGATATGATGAATCACATTGATTGTTTTACGAGTGTTGAACCAGCCTTGTGTCCCGGGGATAAATCCTACTTGGTCATGGTGAATAATTTTCTTAATGTGTTGTTGGATCCTGTTGGCTAGTATCTTGTTGAGAATTTTTGCATCCATGTTCATCAGGGATATTGGTCTGTAATTCTCCTTTTTGGTGGGGTCTTTGTCTGGTTTTGGAATTAAGGTGATGCTTGCCTCATAGAACGAATTTGGAAGTACTCCATCTCCTTCTATCTTTCCAAACAGCTTTAGTAGAATAGGTATGATTTCTTCTTTAAACTTTTGATAGAATTCATCTGGGAAGCCATCTGGTCCTGGACTCTTGTGTCTTGGGAGGTTTTTGATGACTGTTTAAATTTCCTCCCTGGTTATTGGTCTGTTCAGGTTTTCTATTTCTTCCTGTTCCAGTTTTGGTAGTTTGTGGCCTTCCAGGAATGCGTCCATTTCTTCTAGATTGCCTAATTTATTGGCATATAGCTGTTCATAATATGTTTTTAAAATCGTTTGTATTTCCTTGGTGTTGGTAGTGATCTCTCCTTTCTCATTCATGATTTTATTAATTTGAGTCTTCTCTCTCTTCTTTTTAATAAGGTTGGCTAATGGTTTATCTATCTTATTAATTCTTTCAAAGAACCAACTCCTGGTTCTGTTGATCTGTTCCACAGTTCTTCTGGTCTCGATTTCATTCAGTTCTGCCCGAATTTTAATTAACTCTCTTCTTCTGCTGGGGGTAGGGTCCATCTTTTGTTTTCCCTCTAGCTCCTTTATGTGTGAGGTTAGCTTTTGTATTTGAGTTCTTTCCATTTTTTGAATGGCTGCTTGTATTGCGATGTATTTCCCCCTTAGGACTGCTTTTGCTGCATCCCAAAGATTTTGAACAGTTGTATCTTCATTCTCATTAGTTTCCATGAATCTTTTTAATTCTTCCTTAATTTCCTGGTTGACCCTTTCGTCTTTTAGTAGGATGGTCCTTAACCTCCATGTGTTTGAGGTCCTTCCAAACTTCTTGTTGTGATTTAGTTCTAATTTCAAGGCACTATGGTCTGAGAATATGCAGGGGATGATCCCAATCTTTTGGTATCGGTTCAGACACGATTTGTGACCCAGTATGTGGTCTATTCTGGAGAAAGTTCCATGTGCACTTGAGAAGAATGTGTATTCAGTTGAGTTTGGATGTAAAGTTCTGTAGATGTCTGTGAAGTCCATCTGGTCCAGTGTATCATTTAAAGCTCTCGTTTCTTTGGAGATATTGTGCTTAGTAGATCTATCTAGTATGGAAAGAGCTAGATTAAAGTCCCAAGTATAATTGAATTAATATCCAAGTATTTATTTACTTTGGTTATTAATTGATTTAAATATTTGGCAGCTCCCACATTCGGGGCATATATATTAAGGATTGTTAAGTCTTCTTGTTGAATAGATCCTTTAAGTATGATATAGTGTACCTCTTCATCTCTCACTATGGTCTTCGGGGTAAATTTTAGTTTATCTGGTATAAGGATGGCTACCCCTGCTTTCTTTTGAGGACCATTCGAATGGTAAATGGTTTTCCAGCCTTTTATTTTCAGGCTGTAGGTGTCCTTCTGTCTAAAATGAGTCTCTTGTAGACAGCAAATAGATGGGTCCTGCTTCTTTATCCAGTCTGAAACCCTGTGCCTTTTGATGGGGTCATTAAGCCCGTTCACGTTCAGAGTTACTATCGAAAGATATGAGTTTAGTGTCATCATGATGTCTATTTAGTCCTTGTTTTTGTGGATTGTTCCACTGAACTTCTTTTTAAAGGGGAATTTTAAGAGTCCCCCTTAAAATTTCTTGCAGAGCTGGTTTGGAGGTCACATATTCTTTCAGTTCCTGCCTGTCTTGGAAGCTCTTTATCTCTCCTTCCATTTTAAATGAGAGCCTTGCTGGATAAAGTATTCTTGGTTGCATGTTCTTCTCATGTAGGACCCTGAATATATCCTGCCAGCCCTTTCTGGCCTGCCAGGTCTCTGTGGAGAGGTCTGCTGTTACCCTAATACTCCTCCCCATAAAAGTCAGGGATTTCTTGTCTCTTGCTGCTTTAAGGATCTTCTCTTTATCTTTGGAATTTGCAAGCTTAACTATTAGATGTCGAGGTGTTGAACGGTTTTATTGATTTTAGGGGGGGATCTCTCTATTTCCTGGATCTGAATGCCTGTTTCCCTTCCCAGATTAGGAAAGTTTTCAGCTAGGATTTGTTCAAATACATATTCTGGCCCTCTGTGCCTTTTGGCGCCCTCGGGAACCCCAATTAAACATAGGTTTTTCTTCCTCAGGCTGTCGTTTATTTCCCTTAATCTGTCCTCATGGTCTCTTAATTGCCTGTCTCTTTTGTCCTCAGTTTCCCTCTTTGCCATCAACTTGTCTTCTATGTCACTCACTCGTTCTTCCATCTCGTTAACCCTCGTCGTTAGGACTTCTAGTTTGGATTGCATCTCGTTTGATTGATTTTTAATTTCTGCCTGATTGGATCTAAATTCTGCAGTCATGAAGTCTTTTGAGTTCTTTATGCTTTTTTCTAGAGCCACCAGTAGCTGTATAATAGTGCTTCTGAATTGGCTTTCTGACATTGAATTGTAATCCAGATTTTGTAACTCTGTGGGAGAGAGGACTGTTTGTGATTCTTTCTTTGGAGGTGAGGTTTTCCTTCTAGTCATTTTGCTCAGTGCAGAGTGGCCAAAAGCAAGTTGTATTAGGAAAAGGAAAAAAGAGAGAGGGAGAAGGAAAGAAAAGAGAAAAAGAAGAGGAAACAAGAAAAAAGGAAGAAAGAATGAAAAAAGAGAAGAGAAGGAAAAAGAAAGGTGAAAAAAAGGGGTGGGGGAAGCAATCAGAAATCAAAAGGAAAAAGAAAAAACAAAAACAAAAACAAAAAAGGACTCAAAAGACAAAAAACAAAAAAACCAAAAATACAAAACACACAGGGGAGTATCTTCTGATTCTGTCTTCTTTAAGTCCCTTGACTTCCCCTGGAACTTGTCTGTCCACCTGGTCTTCTGGGGGAGCTGTTCCCGGAGCCGTGCAGCCCTCTCCACGCGGAGCCTCTTCCTCTGTGGGAGCCGCCGCTGTGGAGCAGTTCCCGGAGCCATGCAGCCCCCTCCCCGCGGAGCCTCTTCCTCTGCAGGAGCCGCCGCCTCGGAGCTGTTCCCGGAGCCGCGCAGCTCCCTCCCTGTGGAGCCTCTTCCTCTGCGGGAGCCGCCACTGCGGGGCTGTTCCGGGTCCCGCCATGCGTGCTGCAGCCCTTAGGGAGCTCGGTGCACTCTCCTGGGTGTGCCGCAGGTGTCTGTTAGTGTCCCAGGGAGCCCAAGGGCTTCCCCGCCCTCCTGGGTCCTGCTCTAACTCCCTGCGGGCCCCTCTCCACCCGGGAAAGTCGGTGCAGCTCCTGCTCCTCCGGGACGGGGACTGGGCTCTCCTGTCCTGGGGACACTCGCCCCGGCCTCAGCCTGGCTCCTCGTGGGGCCCCTCCCCCTTGGAGGCCTTTTGTGTCTTTATTTCTTTTTCCCCGTCTTCCTACTTCATTAGAAGCGCGAACTCTTCTCACTGTAGCATTCCAACTGGTCTCTCTTTAAACCTCAGGGCGAATTCGTAGATTGTCAGGATGATTTGAAGGTTATCTAGGTAATTTGGTGCGGACAGTTGATTTGGGGACCCTACTCTTCCGCCATCTTGCCCCTCCTCTTCCGTTTCGATTCTTTTTGATTCGATTCGATTCAATTCAATCATTTTCGATTCGATTCGATTCTTTGCGATTCAATTCAATTATTTTCAAATCGATTCGATTATTTTTTATTCTTTTTGATTCGATTCGATCCAATTCGATCATTTTCGATTCGATTCGTTCTTTTTGATTCAATTCGATTATTTTCGAATCGATTCGATTATTTTGGATTCTTTTCGATTCGATTAGATTCTTTTCGATTCGATTCGATTTTTTTGAATCGATTCAAATATTTTCAATTCGATTCGATTCAATTCAATTATTTTCGATTCAATTCGATTCTTTTTGATTCGCTTCGATTATTTTCAAATCGATTTGATTATTGTCGATTATTTTCGATTCGATTCGATTCAATTCGATCATTTTTGATTCGATTTGATTCTTTTCAATTCCATTCCATTCGATTCAATTCGAGTTTTTTCGAATCGATTCTAAATTATTCGATCAATTTCAATTCGTTTCAATTCTTTTCATTTGGATTAGATTATTTTCGAATCGATTCGATTATTTTCGATTATTTTCGATTCAATTTGATTCAATTCGATCATTTTCGATTCGATTCATTCTTTTCGATTCAATTCGAGTGTTTTCAAATCGATTCGATTCTTTTCGATTCTTTTCGAATCGATTCAATTCAATTCAATCAATTTTGATTCGTTTTGATTCTTTTTGATTCGATTCGATTCAATTCAATCATTTTCGATTCGATTCGATTCTTTGCGATTCAATTCAATTATTTTCAAATCGATTCGATTATTTTTTATTCTTTTCGATTCGATTCATTCCAATTCGATCATTTTCGATTCGATTCATTCTTTTCCATTCAATTTGATTATTTTCGAATCGATTCGATTATTTTCGATTTTTTTCGATTCGATTAGATTCTTTTCGATTCGATTTGATTTTTTTCAAATCGATTAGATTATTTTCGACTCTTTTCGATTCGATTCGATTCAATTCGATTGCTTTCGATTTAATTCGATTCTTTTCGATTCGCTTCGATTATTTTCAAATCGATTCGATTATTTTCGATTCTTTTCGATTCGATTCGATTCAATTCGATTATTTTCGATTCGATTTGATTCTTTTCAATTCCATTCCATTCGATTCAATTCGAGTTTTCTCGAGTCGATTCGATTATTTTCGATTCGATTCATGTCAATTCAATTATTTTCGATTCTATTCGAGTCGATTCGATTATTTTCGATTCTTTTCGATTTGATTTTATTCGATTCGATTCTTGTCGATTCGATTCGATTTTTTCGAATCGATTCGATTATTTTCAATTCTTTTCCATTCGATTCGATTCAATTCATTGTTTCGATTCGATTCGATACTTCTCGATTCGATTCGATTATTTTCAAATCGATTTGATTATTGTCGATTCTTTTCGATTCGATTCGATTCAATTCGATCATTTTCGATTCGATTCGATTCTTTGCGATTTGATTCGATTGTTTTCGAATCGATTCATTTATTTCTGAATCTTTTCGATTCGATTCGATTCAATTCGATCATTTTTGATTCGATTAGATTCTTTTCGATTCGATTCGATTTTTTTCGAATCGATTCGACTATTTTCAATTCTTTTCAATTCGATTCAATTAAAATCGATTTTTTTCGATTCAATTCGATTCTTTTTGATTCCATTCAATTATTTTCAAATTGATTTACTTATTATCGATTCTTTTCGATTCAATTCGATTCAATTCGATCATTATCGATTTGATTCAATTCTTTTCGATTCGATTCAGTTGTTTTCAAATCGATTCGATTTTTTTCGATTCTTTTCGATTCGATTCAATTCAATTCGATCATTTTTGATTCGATTTGATTTGATTATTTTCGCTTCGATTCCATTCGTTTCGAATATTTTGTATTCTTTTCGATTCGGTTCGTGTATTTTCTATACGATTCAATTCTCTTCCATTCAATTCGATTATTTTCGATTCAATTCGATTCTTTTCAAATCGATTCGAATATTTTCGATTCTTTTCATTCGATTCGATTCAATTTGATCATTTTCAATTCGATTCGATTTTTTTAGATTCGATTCGATCATTTTCAAATTGATTCGATTATTTTCAATTCTTTTCTTTCAATTCGATTAAATTTGATCATTTTCGATTTGATTCATTCTTTTCGAATCAATTCTATCATTTTCAAATCGATTCAATTCTTTTCGATTCTTTTCGAATCGATTCAATTCAATTCGATCAATTTTGATTCGTTTCGATTCTTTTTGATTCGATTCAATTCAATTCAATCATTTACGATTCGATTCTTTGTGATTCGATTCACTTATTTTCAAATCGATTCGATTATTTTTGATTCATTTCGATTCGATTCGATCCAATTCGATCATTTTTGATTCGATTCGTTCTTTTCGATTCAATTTGATTATTTTTGAATCGATTCGTTTATTGTCAATTCTTTTCGATTCGATTAGATTCTTTTCGATTCGGTTTGATTTTTTTCGAATCGATTCGATTATTTTCGATTCTTTCGATTCGATTCAATTCGATTGTTTTCGATTCAATTCGATTCTTTTCGATTCGCTTCGATTATTTTCAAATCAATTTGATTATTTTCCATTCTTTTCGATTGTATTCGATTCAATTCTATTATTTTCGATTCGATTTGATTCTTTTCAATTCCATTCCATTCGATTCAATTCGAGTTTTTTCGATACGATTTGATTATTTTCGATTCGATTCATGTCAATTCAATTGTTTTCAATTCTTTTCGAGTCGATTCGATTATTTTCGATTCTCTTCGATTTGATTTGATTCAATTTGATTCTTTTCTACTCGATTCGAATATTTTCAAATCGATTCAATTATTTTCGATTCTTTTCGATTCGATTCGATTCAATTAGAGTATTTTCGATTCGATTCGATTCTTTTCAATTCCATTCCATTTGATTCAATTCTACTTTTTTCGATTCGATTAGATTATTTTCGATTTGATTCATGTCAATTCAATTATTTTCGATTCTATTTGAGTCGATTCGATTCTTTTTGATTCTTTTCAATTTGATTTTATTCGATTCGATTCTTGTCGATTCGATTCGATTTTTTTCAAATCGATTCGATTATTTTCGGTAATTTTCGATTCGATTTGATTCAATTCGATCATTTTCGATTCGAATCATTCTTTTCGAATCAATTCGATCATTTTCAAATCTATTCAATTCTTTTCGATTCTTTTCGAATCGATTCAATTCAATTCGATCAATTTTGATTCATTTCGAATCTTTTTGATTCGATTCGATTCAATTCAATCATTTTCGATTCGATTCGATTCTTTGTGTTCAATTAAATTATTTTCAAATCGATTCGATTATTTTTGATTCTTTTCGATTCGATTTGATCCAATTTGATCATTTTGGATTCGATTCATTCTTTTCGATTCAATTCAATTATTTTCGAATCGATTCGATTCTTTTCGATTCTTTTCGATTCGACTAGATTCTTTTCGATTCGGTTCGATTTTTTTCGAATCGATTGGATTATTTTCGATTCTTTTCGCTTCGATTCGATTCAATTCGATTGTTTTCAATTCAATTCGATTCTTTTCGATTTGCTTCGATTATTTTCAAATCGATTCGATTATTTTCCATTCTTTTCGATTCAATTCGACGATTCAATTAGATTATTTTCGAATCGATTTGATTCTTTTCAATTCCATTCCATTCGATTCAATTCAAGTTTTTCAGTCGATTCGATTATTTTCGATTCGATTCATGTCAATTCAATTATTTTCGATTCTTTTCGAGTCGATTCGATTATTTTCGATTCTTTCAATTTGATTTGATTCGATTTGATTCATTTCGATTCAATTCGATTATTTTCAAATCGATTCGATTCTTTTCGATTCCTTTTTGATTCGATTCGTTTCAATTAGAGTATTTTCGATTCGATTCGATTCTTTTCAATTCCATTCCATTTGATTCAATTCGACTTTTTTCGATTCGATTCGATTATTTTCGATTCGATTCATGGCAATTCAATTATTTTCGATTCTATTTGACTGGATTCGATTCTTTTCGATTCTTTTCGATTTGATTTTATTCGATTCGATTCTTGTCGATTCGATTCGAATTTTTTCGAATCGATTTGATTATTTTCAATTCTTTTCGATTCGATTCAATTAAATTCGATTTTTTTCGATTCAATTCGATTCTTTTCGATTCGATTCGATTATTTTCAAATCGGTTTGTTTATTATCGATTCTTTTCGATTCGATTCGATTCAATTCGATTCTTTTCGATTCGATTCGATTCTTTTCGATTCGATTCAGTTGTTTTCAAATTGATTCGATTGTTTTCGATTCTTTTCGATTCTATTAGATTCAATTCGATCATTTTTGATTTGATTCGATTTGATTATTTTCGCTTCGATTCCATTCGTTTCGAATATTTTGTATTCTTTTCGATTTGGTTCGAGTATTTTCTATACGATTCAATTCTCTTCCATTCAATTCGATTATTTTCGATTCGATTCAATTCTTTTCAAATCGGTTTGATTATTATCGATTCTTTTCGATTCAATTCGAATCAATTCGATCATTATCGATTCGATTCGATTCTTTTCGATTCGATTCAGTTGTTTTCAAATCGATTCGATTGTTTTCGATTGTTTTCGATTCGATTCGATTCTATTCGATCATTTTTGATTCGATTCGATTTGATTATTTTCGCTTCGATTCCATTCGTTTCAAATATATTGTGTTCTTTTCGATTCGGTTCGAGTATTTTTTATACGATTCAATTCTCTTCCATTGAATTCGATTCAATTCGATCATTTTCAATTCGATTCGATTCTTTTTGATTCGATTCAATTATATTCAAATCGTTTCGATTCTTTTCGATTTGATTTCATTCGATTCGATTCTTTTCAAGTCGATTCGATTATTTTTGATTCTTTTTGATTTGATTTCATTCCATTCGATTCTTTCCAAGGCGGTTCGATTATTTTCGAATCGATTCATTTATTTGCATTTCTTTTCATTAGATTCGATTCAATTCAATCATTTTTGATTCGATTAGATTCTTTTCGATTCGATTCGATTTTTTTCGAATCGATTCGATTATTTTCAATTCTTTTCGAATCGATTCTAATCAATTTGATTTTTTTCGATTCGATTCGATTCTTTTCGATTCGATCGATTATTTTCAAATCGATTTTATTATTATCGTTTCTTTTCGATTCGATTCGATTCAATTCGATCATTTTCGATTCGATTGGATTCGATTCGATTATTTTCAATTCGATTCCAATCGTTTCGAATATTTTGATTCTTTTCGATTCGGTTCGAGTATTTTCTATATGATTCAAGTCTTTTCGATTCGATTTGATTCTTTCAATTTGATTCCATTCATTTTGAATATTTTGTATTCTTTTTGATTTGATTCGAGTAGTTTCTATACTATTCAATTCTCTTCAATTCGATTCGATTCGAGTCGATTCGATTATTTTTGATTCTTTTCGAATTGTTTTGATTATTTTTTATTCTTTTTGATTCGATTTGATTTTCTTCTTTTCGATTCGATTCGAATCAGTTCTTTTCGATTCGATTCGAATCAATTATTTTCGATTCTTTTTGAGTCGATTCGATTCAATTCGATTCAAGTTGATTATTTCTGTTTGATTATTTTCAATTTGATTCAAGTCGATTCGGTTATTTTTGATTTTTTTCAATTTGATTATTTTCAAATCGATTTGATTCCTTTCAATTCAATTTGATTCGATTCTTTTCGATTCGATTCAATTCAACTCGATCATTTTTGATTCGATTTGATTCTTTTTGATTCGATTATTTTCTAATCGATTCGATTATTTTCAATTCTTTTCGATTCGATTCAATTAAACTCGATTTTTTTCGATTCAATTCGATTCTTTTCGATTCGACTCGATCATTTTCAAATCGATTTGATTATTATCGATTATTTTCGATTCGATTTGATTCAATTCGATCAATATCGATTCGATTCGATTCTTTTTGATTCGATTCAGTTGTTTTCAAATCGATTTGATTGTTTTCGATTCTTCTCGATTTGATTCAATTCAATTCGATCATTTTTGATTCGATTCGATTCGATTATTTTCGCTTCGATTCCACTCATTTCGAATATTTTGTATTCTTTTTGATTCGGTTCGAGTATTTTCTTTTTTTTTTTTAATTTTTTATTGGTGTTCAATTTATCAACATACAGAATAACTCCCAGTGCTCATCCCATCAAGTATCCCCATCAGTGCCCGCCACCCACTCAGGCCCACCCCCCACCCCCCTCCCCTTCAACCATCCCCAGTTCGTCTCCCAGAGTTAGGAGTCTTTATGTTCTGTCTCCCTTGCTGATATTTCCTGCATATTTCTTCTCCCTTCCCTTATATTCCCTTTCGCTATTATTTATATTCCCCAAATGAATGAGAACATACACTGTTTGTCCTTCTCCGATTGACTTACTTCACTCAGCATAATACCCTCCAGTTCCATCCACGTTGAAGCAAATGGTCGGTATTTGTCGTTTCTAATGGCTGAGTAATATTCCATTGTGTACATTAGCCACATCTTCTTTATCCATTCATCTTTCGATGGACACCTAGGCTCCTTCCACAGTTTGGTTATTGTGGACATTGCTGCTAGAAACATTGGGGTGCAGGTGTCCTGGCGTTTCATTGCATCTGAGTCTCTGGGGTAAATCCCCAACAGTGCAATTGCTGGGTCGTAGGGCAGGTGTATTTTTAACTCTTTGAGGAACCTCCACACAGTTTTCCAGAGTGGCTGCACCAGTTCACATTCCCACCAACAGTGTAAGAGGGTTCCCTTTTCTCCGCATCCACTCCAACATTTGTAGTTTCCTGCCTTGTTGATTTTCCCCATTCTCACTGGTGTGAGGTGGTATCTCATTGTGGTTTTGATTTGTATTTCCCTGATGGCCAGTGATGCAGAGCATTTTCTCATGTGCATGTTGGCCATGTCTATGTCTTCCTCTGTGAGATTTCTCTTCATGTCTTTTGCCCATTTCATGATTGGATTGTTTGTTTCTTTGGTGTTGAGTTTAAGAAGCTCTTTATAGATCTTGGAAACTAGTCCTTTATCTGATACGTCATTTGCAAATATCTTCTCCCATTCTGTAGGTTGTCTTTTAGTTTTGTTGACTGTATCCTTTGCTGTGCAAAAGCTTCTTATCTTGATGAAGTCCCAATAGTTCATTTTTGCTTTTGTTTCTTTTGCCTTCGTGGATGTATCTTGCCATAAGTTACTGTGGCCAAGTTCAAAAAGGGTGTTGCCTATGTTCTCCTCTAGGATTTTGATGGAATCTTGTCTCACATTTAGATCTTTCATCCATTTTGAGTTTATCTTTGTGTATGGTGAAAGAGAGTGGTCTAGTTTCATTCTTCTGCATGTGGATGTCCAATTTTCCCAGCACCATTTATTGAAGAGACTGTCTTTCTTCCAATGGATAGTCTTTCCTCCTTTATCAAATATTAGTTGACCATAAACTAGAGGGTCCACTTCTGGATTTTCTATTCTCTTCCATTTATCTATGTGTCTGTTTTTGTGCCAGTACCACACTGTCTTGAAGACCACAGCTTTGTAGTACAACCTGAAATCTGGCATTGTGATGCCCCCAGATATGGTTTTCTTTTTTAAAATTCCCCTGGCTATTTGGGGTCTTTTTTGATTCCACAGAAATCTTAAAATAATTTGTTCTAACTCTCTGAAGAAAGTCCATGGTATTTTGATAGGGATTGCATTAAACGTGTAAATTGCCCTGGGTATCATTGACATTTTCACAATATTAATTCTGCCAATCCATGAGCATGGAATATTTTTCCATCTCTTTGTGTCTTCCTCCATTTCTTTCAGAAGTGTTCTATAGGTTTTAGGGTATAGATCCTTTACCTCTTTGGTTCGGTTTATTCCTAGGTATCTTATGCTTTTGGGTGCAATTGTAAATGGGATTGATTCCTTAATTTCTCTTTCTTCAGTCTCATTGTTAGTGTATAGAAATGCCATTGATTTCTGGGTGTTGATTTTGTATCCTGCCACGCTACCAAATTGCTGTATGAGTTCTAACAATCTTGGGGTGGAGGCTTTTGGGTTTTCTATGTAGAGTATCATGTCATCGGCGAAGAGGGAGAGTTTGACTTCTTCTTTGCCAATTTGAATGCCTTTAATGTCTTTTTGTTGTCTGATTGCTGAGGCTAGGACTTCCAATACTATGTTGAAAAGCAGTGGTGAGAGTGGACATCCCTGTCTTGTTCCTGATAGTAGGGGAAAGGCTCCCAATGCTTCCCCATTGAGAATGATATTTGCTGTTGGCTTTTCGTAGATAGCTTTTAAGATGTTGAGGAAAGTTCCCTCTATCCCTAAACTCTGAAGAGTTTTGATCAGGAATGGATGCTGTATTTTGTCAAATGCTTTCTCCGCATCCAGTGAGAGGATCATATGGTTCTTGGTTTTTCTCTTGCTGATATGATGAATCACATTGATTGTTTTACGAGTGTTGAACCAGCCTTGTGTCCCGGGGATAAATCCTACTTGGTCATGGTGAATAATTTTCTTAATGTGTTGTTGGATCCTGTTGGCTAGTATCTTGTTGAGAATTTTTGCATCCATGTTCATCAGGGATATTGGTCTGTAATTCTCCTTTTTGGTGGGGTCTTTGTCTGGTTTTGGAATTAAGGTGATGCTTGCCTCATAGAACGAATTTGGAAGTACTCCATCTCCTTCTATCTTTCCAAACAGCTTTAGTAGAATAGGTATGATTTCTTCTTTAAACTTTTGATAGAATTCATCTGGGAAGCCATCTGGTCCTGGACTCTTGTGTCTTGGGAGGTTTTTGATGACTGTTTAAATTTCCTCCCTGGTTATTGGTCTGTTCAGGTTTTCTATTTCTTCCTGTTCCAGTTTTGGTAGTTTGTGGCCTTCCAGGAATGCGTCCATTTCTTCTAGATTGCCTAATTTATTGGCATATAGCTGTTCATAATATGTTTTTAAAATCGTTTGTATTTCCTTGGTGTTGGTAGTGATCTCTCCTTTCTCATTCATGATTTTATTAATTTGAGTCTTCTCTCTCTTCTTTTTAATAAGGTTGGCTAATGGTTTATCTATCTTATTAATTCTTTCAAAGAACCAACTCCTGGTTCTGTTGATCTGTTCCACAGTTCTTCTGGTCTCGATTTCATTCAGTTCTGCCCGAATTTTAATTAACTCTCTTCTTCTGCTGGGGGTAGGGTCCATCTTTTGTTTTCCCTCTAGCTCCTTTATGTGTGAGGTTAGCTTTTGTATTTGAGTTCTTTCCATTTTTTGAATGGCTGCTTGTATTGCGATGTATTTCCCCCTTAGGACTGCTTTTGCTGCATCCCAAAGATTTTGAACAGTTGTATCTTCATTCTCATTAGTTTCCATGAATCTTTTTAATTCTTCCTTAATTTCCTGGTTGACCCTTTCGTCTTTTAGTAGGATGGTCCTTAACCTCCATGTGTTTGAGGTCCTTCCAAACTTCTTGTTGTGATTTAGTTCTAATTTCAAGGCACTATGGTCTGAGAATATGCAGGGGATGATCCCAATCTTTTGGTATCGGTTCAGACACGATTTGTGACCCAGTATGTGGTCTATTCTGGAGAAAGTTCCATGTGCACTTGAGAAGAATGTGTATTCAGTTGAGTTTGGATGTAAAGTTCTGTAGATGTCTGTGAAGTCCATCTGGTCCAGTGTATCATTTAAAGCTCTCATTTCTTTGGAGATATTGTGCTTAGTAGATCTATCTAGTATGGAAAGAGCTAGATTAAAGTCCCAAGTATAATTGAATTAATATCCAAGTATTTATTTACTTTGGTTATTAATTGATTTAAATATTTGGCAGCTCCCACATTCGGGGCATATATATTAAGGATTGTTAAGTCTTCTTGTTGAATAGATCCTTTAAGTATGATATAGTGTACCTCTTCATCTCTCACTATGGTCTTCGGGGTAAATTTTAGTTTATCTGGTATAAGGATGGCTACCCCTGCTTTCTTTTGAGGACCATTCGAATGGTAAATGGTTTTCCAGCCTTTTATTTTCAGACTGTAGGTGTCCTTCTGTCTAAAATGAGTCTCTTGTAGACAGCAAATAGATGGGTCCTGCTTCTTTATCCAGTCTGAAACCCTGTGCCTTTTGATGGGGTCATTAAGCCCGTTCACATTCAGAGTTACTATCGAAAGATATGAGTTTAGTGTCATCATGATGTCTATTTAGTCCTTGTTTTTGTGGATTGTTCCACTGAACTTCTTTTTAAAGGGGAATTTTAAGAGTCCCCCTTAAAATTTCTTGCAGAGCTGGTTTGGAGGTCACATATTCTTTCAGTTCCTGCCTGTCTTGGAAGCTCTTTATCTCTCCTTCCATTTTAAATGAGAGCCTTGCTGGATAAAGTATTCTTGGTTGCATGTTCTTCTCATGTAGGACCTTGAATATATCCTGCCAGCCCTTTCTGGCCTGCCAGGTCTCTGTGGAGAGGTCTGCTGTTACCCTAATACTCCTCCCCATAAAAGTCAGGGATTTCTTGTCTCTTGCTGCTTTAAGGATCTTCTCTTTATCTTTGGAATTTGCAAGCTTAACTATTAGATGTCGAGGTGTAGAACGGGTTTTGTTGATTTTAGGGGGGGATCTCTCTATTTCCTGGATCTGAATGCCTGTTTCCCTTCCCAGATTAGGAAAGTTTTCAGCTAGGATTTGTTCAAATACATATTCTGGCCCTCTGTGCCTTTTGGCGCCCTCGGGAACCCCAATTAAACATAGGTTTTTCTTCCTCAGGCTGTCGTTTATTTCCCTTAATCTGTCCTCATGGTCTCTTAATTGCCTGTCTCTTTTGTCCTCAGTTTCCCTCTTTGCCATCAACTTGTCTTCTATGTCACTCACTCGTTCTTCCATCTCGTTAACCCTCGTCGTTAGGACTTCTAGTTTGGATTGCATCTCGTTTGATTGATTTTTAATTTCTGCCTGATTGGATCTAAATTCTGCAGTCATGAAGTCTTTTGAGTTCTTTATGCTTTTTTCTAGAGCCACCAGTAGCTGTATAATAGTGCTTCTGAATTGGCTTTCTGACATTGAATTGTAATCCAGATTTTGTAACTCTGTGGGAGAGAGGACTGTTTGTGATTCTTTCTTTGGAGGTGAGGTTTTCCTTCTAGTCATTTTGCTCAGTGCAGAGTGGCCAAAAGCAAGTTGTATTAGGAAAAGGAAAAAAGAGAGAGGGAGAAGGACAGAAAAGAGAAAAAGAAGAGGAAACAAGAAAAAAGGAAGAAAGAATGAAAAAAGAGAAGAGAAGGAAAAAGAAAGGTGAAAAAAAGGGGTGGGGGAAGCAATCAGAAATCAAAAGGAAAAAGAAAAAACAAAAACAAAAAAGGACTCAAAAGACAAAAAACAAAAAAACCAAAAATACAAAACACACAGGGGAGTATCTTCTGATTCTGTCTTCTTTAAGTCCCTTGACTTCCCCTGGAACTTGTCTGTCCAGCTGGTCTTCTGGGGGAGCTGTTCCCGGAGCCGTGCAGCCCTCTCCACGCGGAGCCTCTTCCTCTGTGGGAGCCGCCGCTGTGGAGCAGTTCCCGGAGCCGTGAAGCCCCCTCCCCGCGGAGCCTCTTCCTCTGCAGGAGCCGCCGCCTCGGAGCTGTTCCCGGAGCCGCGCAGCTCCCTCCCTGCGGAGCCTCTTCCTCTGCGGGAGCCGCCACTGCGGGGCTGTTCCGGGTCCCGCCATGCGTGCTGCAGCCCTTAGGGAGCTCGGTGCACTCTCCTGGGTGTGCCGCAGGTGTCTGTTAGTGTCCCAGGGAGCCCAAGGGCTTCCCCGCCCTCCTGGGTCCTGCTCTAACTCCCTGCGGGCCCCTCTCCACCCGGGAAAGTCGGTGCAGCTCCTGCTCCTCCGGGACGGGGACTGGGCTCTCCTGTCCTGGGGACACTCGCCCCGGCCTCAGCCTGGCTCCTCGTGGGGCCCCTCCCCCTTGGAGGCCTTTTGTGTCTTTATTTCTTTTTCCCCGTCTTCCTACCTCATTAGAAGCGCGAACTCTTCTCACTGTAGCATTCCAACTGGTCTCTCTTTAAACCTCAGGGCGAATTCGTAGATTGTCAGGATGATTTGAAGGTTATCTAGGTAATTTGGTGCGGACAGTTGATTTGGGGACCCTACTCTTCCGCCATCTTGCCCCTCCTCTTCCGTTTCGATTCTTTTTGATTCGATTCGATTCAATTCAATCATTTTCGATTCGATTCGATTCTTTGCGATTCAATTCAATTATTTTCAAATCGATTCGATTATTTTTTATTCTTTTCGATTCGATTCGATCCAATTCGATCATTTTCGATTCGATTCGTTCTTTTTGATTCAATTCGATTATTTTCGAATCGATTCGATTATTTTGGATTCTTTTCGATTCGATTAGATTCTTTTCGATTCGATTCGATTTTTTTGAATCGATTCAAATATTTTCAATTCGATTCGATTCAATTCAATTATTTTCGATTCAATTCGATTCTTTTTGATTCGCTTCGATTATTTTCAAATCGATTTGATTATTGTCGATTATTTTCGATTCGATTCGATTCAATTCGATCATTTTTGATTCGATTTGATTCTTTTCAATTCCATTCCATTCGATTCAATTCGAGTTTTTTCGAATCGATTCTAAATTATTCGATCAATTTCAATTCGTTTCAATTCTTTTCATTTGGATTAGATTATTTTCGAATCGATTCGATTATTTTCGATTATTTTCGATTCAATTTGATTCAATTCGATCATTTTCGATTCGATTCATTCTTTTCGATTCAATTCGAGTGTTTTCAAATCGATTCGATTCTTTTCGATTCTTTTCGAATCGATTCAATTCAATTCAATCAATTTTGATTCGTTTTGATTCTTTTTGATTCGATTCGATTCAATTCAATCATTTTCGATTCGATTCGATTCTTTGCGATTCAATTCAATTATTTTCAAATCGATTCGATTATTTTTTATTCTTTTCGATTCGATTCATTCCAATTCGATCATTTTCGATTCGATTCATTCTTTTCCATTCAATTTGATTATTTTCGAATCGATTCGATTATTTTCGATTTTTTTCGATTCGATTAGATTCTTTTCGATTCGATTTGATTTTTTTCAAATCGATTAGATTATTTTCGACTCTTTTCGATTCGATTCGATTCAATTCGATTGCTTTCGATTTAATTCGATTCTTTTCGATTCGCTTCGATTATTTTCAAATCGATTCGATTATTTTCGATTCTTTTCGATTCGATTCGATTCGATTCGATTATTTTCGATTCGATTTGATTCTTTTCAATTCCATTCCATTCGATTCAATTCGAGTTTTCTCGAGTCGATTCGATTATTTTCGATTCGATTAATGTCAATTCAATTATTTTCGATTCTATTCGAGTCGATTCGATTATTTTCGATTCTTTTCGATTTGATTTTATTCGATTCGATTCTTGTCGATTCGATTCGATTTTTTCGAATCGATTCGATTATTTTCAATTCTTTTCCATTCGATTCGATTCAATTCATTGTTTCGATTCGATTCGATACTTTTCGATTCGATTCGATTATTTTCAAATCGATTTGATTATTGTCGATTCTTTTCGATTCGATTCGATTCAATTCGATCATTTTCGATTCGATTCGATTCTTTGCGATTTGATTCGATTGTTTTCGAATCGATTCATTTATTTCTGAATCTTTTCGATTCGATTCGATTCAATTCGATCATTTTTGATTCGATTAGATTCTTTTCGATTCGATTCGATTTTTTTCGAATCGATTCGACTATTTTCAATTCTTTTCAATTCGATTCAATTAAAATCGATTTTTTTCGATTCAATTCGATTCTTTTTGATTCCATTCAATTATTTTCAAATTGATTTACTTATTATCGATTCTTTTCGATTCAATTCGATTCAATTCGATCATTATCGATTTGATTCAATTCTTTTCGATTCGATTCAGTTGTTTTCAAATCGATTCGATTTTTTTCGATTCTTTTCGATTCGATTCAATTCAATTCGATCATTTTTGATTCGATTTGATTTGATTATTTTCGCTTCGATTCCATTCGTTTCGAATATTTTGTATTCTTTTCGATTCGGTTCGAGTATTTTCTATACGATTCAATTCTCTTCCATTCAATTCGATTATTTTCGATTCAATTCGATTCTTTTCAAATCGATTCGAATATTTTCGATTCTTTTCATTCGATTCGATTCAATTTGATCATTTTCAATTCGATTCGATTTTTTTAGATTCGATTCGATCATTTTCAAATTGATTCGATTATTTTCAATTCTTTTCTTTCAATTCGATTAAATTTGATCATTTTCGATTTGATTCATTCTTTTCGAATCAATTCTATCATTTTCAAATCGATTCAATTCTTTTCGATTCTTTTCGAATCGATTCAATTCAATTCGATCAATTTTGATTCGTTTCGATTCTTTTTGATTCGATTCAATTCAATTCAATCATTTACGATTCGATTCTTTGTGATTCGATTCACTTATTTTCAAATCGATTCGATTATTTTTGATTCATTTCGATTCGATTCGATCCAATTCGATCATTTTTGATTCGATTCGTTCTTTTCGATTCAATTTGATTATTTTTGAATCGATTCGTTTATTGTCAATTCTTTTCGATTCGATTAGATTCTTTTCGATTCGGTTTGATTTTTTTCGAATCGATTCGATTATTTTCGATTCTTTCGATTCGATTCAATTCGATTGTTTTCGATTCAATTCGATTCTTTTCGATTCGCTTCGATTATTTTCAAATCGATTTGATTATTTTCCATTCTTTTCGATTGTATTCGATTCAATTCTATTATTTTCGATTCGATTTGATTCTTTTCAATTCCATTCCATTCGATTCAATTCGAGTTTTTTCGATACGATTTGATTATTTTCGATTCGATTCATGTCAATTCAATTGTTTTCAATTCTTTTCGAGTCGATTCGATTATTTTCGATTCTCTTCGATTTGATTTGATTCAATTTGATTCTTTTCTACTCGATTCGAATATTTTCAAATCGATTCAATTATTTTCGATTCTTTTCGATTCGATTCGATTCAATTAGAGTATTTTCGATTCGATTCGATTCTTTTCAATTCCATTCCATTTGATTCAATTCTACTTTTTTCGATTCGATTAGATTATTTTCGATTTGATTCATGTCAATTCAATTATTTTCGATTCTATTTGAGTCGATTCGATTCTTTTTGATTCTTTTCAATTTGATTTTATTCGATTCGATTCTTGTCGATTCGATTCGATTTTTTTCAAATCGATTCGATTATTTTCGGTAATTTTCGATTCGATTTGATTCAATTCGATCATTTTCGATTCGAATCATTCTTTTCGAATCAATTCGATCATTTTCAAATCTATTCAATTCTTTTCGATTCTTTTCGAATCGATTCAATTCAATTCGATCAATTTTGATTCATTTCGAATCTTTTTGATTCGATTCGATTCAATTCAATCATTTTCGATTCGATTCGATTCTTTGTGTTCAATTAAATTATTTTCAAATCGATTCGATTATTTTTGATTCTTTTCGATTCGATTTGATCCAATTTGATCATTTTGGATTCGATTCATTCTTTTCGATTCAATTCGATTATTTTCGAATCGATTCGATTCTTTTCGATTCTTTTCGATTCGACTAGATTCTTTTCGATTCGGTTCGATTTTTTTCGAATCGATTGGATTATTTTCGATTCTTTTCGCTTCGATTCGATTCAATTCGATTGTTTTCAATTCAATTCGATTCTTTTCGATTTGCTTCGATTATTTTCAAATCGATTCGATTATTTTCCATTCTTTTCGATTCAATTCGACGATTCAATTAGATTATTTTCGAATCGATTTGATTCTTTTCAATTCCATTCCATTCGATTCAATTCAAGTTTTTTCAGTCGATTCGATTATTTTCGATTCGATTCATGTCAATTCAATTATTTTCGATTCTTTTCGAGTCGATTCGATTATTTTCGATTCTTTCAATTTGATTTGATTCGATTTGATTCATTTCGATTCAATTCGATTATTTTCAAATCGATTCGATTCTTTTCGATTCCTTTTTGATTCGATTCGTTTCAATTAGAGTATTTTCGATTCGATTCGATTCTTTTCAATTCCATTCCATTTGATTCAATTCGACTTTTTTCGATTCGATTCGATTATTTTCGATTCGATTCATGGCAATTCAATTATTTTCGATTCTATTTGACTGGATTCGATTCTTTTCGATTCTTTTCGATTTGATTTTATTCGATTCGATTCTTGTCGATTCGATTCGAATTTTTTCGAATCGATTTGATTATTTTCAATTCTTTTCGATTCGATTCAATTAAATTCGATTTTTTTCGATTCAATTCGATTCTTTTCGATTCGATTCGATTATTTTCAAATCGGTTTGTTTATTATCGATTCTTTTCGATTCGATTCGATTCAATTCGATTCTTTTCGATTCGATTCGATTCTTTTCGATTCGATTCAGTTGTTTTCAAATTGATTCGATTGTTTTCGATTCTTTTCGATTCTATTAGATTCAATTCGATCATTTTTGATTTGATTCGATTTGATTATTTTCGCTTCGATTCCATTCGTTTCGAATATTTTGTATTCTTTTCGATTTGGTTCGAGTATTTTCTATACGATTCAATTCTCTTCCATTCAATTCGATTATTTTCGATTCGATTCAATTCTTTTCAAATCGGTTTGATTATTATCGATTCTTTTCGATTCAATTCGAATCAATTCGATCATTATCGATTCGATTCGATTCTTTTCGATTCGATTCAGTTGTTTTCAAATCGATTCGATTGTTTTCGATTGTTTTCGATTCGATTCGATTCTATTCGATCATTTTTGATTCGATTCGATTTGATTATTTTCGCTTCGATTCCATTCGTTTCAAATATATTGTGTTCTTTTCGATTCGGTTCGAGTATTTTTTATACGATTCAATTCTCTTCCATTGAATTCGATTCAATTCGATCATTTTCAATTCGATTCGATTCTTTTTGATTCGATTCAATTATATTCAAATCGTTTCGATTCTTTTCGATTTGATTTCATTCGATTCGATTCTTTTCAAGTCGATTCGATTATTTTTGATTCTTTTTGATTTGATTTCATTCCATTCGATTCTTTCCAAGGCGGTTCGATTATTTTCGAATCGATTCATTTATTTGCATTTCTTTTCATTAGATTCGATTCAATTCAATCATTTTTGATTCGATTAGATTCTTTTCGATTCGATTCGATTTTTTTCGAATCGATTCGATTATTTTCAATTCTTTTCGAATCGATTCTAATCAATTTGATTTTTTTCGATTCGATTCGATTCTTTTCGATTCGATCGATTATTTTCAAATCGATTTTATTATTATCGTTTCTTTTCAATTCGATTCGATTCAATTCGATCATTTTCGATTCGATTGGATTCGATTCGATTATTTTCAATTCGATTCCAATCGTTTCGAATATTTTGATTCTTTTCGATTCGGTTCGAGTATATTCTATATGATTCAAGTCTTTTCGATTCGATTTGATTCTTTCAATTCGATTCCATTCATTTTGAATATTTTGTATTCTTTTTGATTTGATTCGAGTAGTTTCTATACTATTCAATTCTCTTCAATTCGATTCGATTCGAGTCGATTCGATTATTTTTGATTCTTTTCGAATTGTTTTGATTATTTTTTATTCTTTTTGATTCGATTTGATTTTCTTCTTTTCGATTCGATTCGAATCAGTTCTTTTCGATTCGATTCGAATCAATTATTTTCGATTCTTTTTGAGTCGATTCGATTCAATTCGATTCAAGTTGATTATTTCTGTTTGATTATTTTCAATTTGATTCAAGTCGATTCGGTTATTTTTGATTTTTTTCAATTTGATTATTTTCAATTCGATTTGATTCCTTTCAATTCAATTTGATTCGATTCTTTTCGATTCGATTCAATTCAACTCGATCATTTTTGATTCGATTTGATTCTTTTTGATTCGATTATTTTCTAATCGATTCGATTATTTTCAATTCTTTTTGATTCGATTCAATTAAACTCGATTTTTTTCGATTCAATTCGATTCTTTTCGATTCGACTCGATCATTTTCAAATCGATTTGATTATTATCGATTATTTTCGATTCGATTTGATTCAATTCGATCAATATCGATTCGATTCGATTCTTTTTGATTCGATTCAGTTGTTTTCAAATCGATTTGATTGTTTTCGATTCTTCTCGATTTGATTCAATTCAATTCGATCATTTTTGATTCGATTCGATTCGATTCGATTATTTTCGCTTCGATTCCACTCATTTCGAATATTTTGTATTCTTTTTGATTCGGTTCGAGTATT
Source organism: Urocyon cinereoargenteus (assembly GCA_032313775.1). Classification (NCBI taxonomy): domain Eukaryota; kingdom Metazoa; phylum Chordata; class Mammalia; order Carnivora; family Canidae; genus Urocyon; species Urocyon cinereoargenteus. The sequence goes on along the minus strand of JAVLSZ010000415.1, from coordinate 52,140 downwards.
TTCTTTTTTTTTTTTTTAATTTTTTATTGGTGTTCAATTTATCAACATACAGAATAACTCCCAGTGCTCATCCCATCAAGTATCCCCATCAGTGCCCGCCACCCACTCAGGCCCACCCCCCACCCCCCTCCCCTTCAACCATCCCCAGTTCGTCTCCCAGAGTTAGGAGTCTTTATGTTCTGTCTCCCTTGCTGATATTTCCTGCATATTTCTTCTCCCTTCCCTTATATTCCCTTTCGCTATTATTTATATTCCCCAAATGAATGAGAACATACACTGTTTGTCCTTCTCCGATTGACTTACTTCACTCAGCATAATACCCTCCAGTTCCATCCACGTTGAAGCAAATGGTCGGTATTTGTCGTTTCTAATGGCTGAGTAATATTCCATTGTGTACATTAGCCACATCTTCTTTATCCATTCATCTTTCGATGGACACCTAGGCTCCTTCCACAGTTTGGTTATTGTGGACATTGCTGCTAGAAACATTGGGGTGCAGGTGTCCTGGCGTTTCATTGCATCTGAGTCTCTGGGGTAAATCCCCAACAGTGCAATTGCTGGGTCGTAGGGCAGGTATATTTTTAACTCTTTGAGGAACCTCCACACAGTTTTCCAGAGTGGCTGCACCAGTTCACATTCCCACCAACAGTGTAAGAGGGTTCCCTTTTCTCCGCATCCACTCCAACATTTGTAGTTTCCTGCCTTGTTGATTTTCCCCATTCTCACTGGTGTGAGGTGGTATCTCATTGTGGTTTTGATTTGTATTTCCCTGATGGCCAGTGATGCAGAGCATTTTCTCATGTGCATGTTGGCCATGTCTATGTCTTCCTCTGTGAGATTTTTCTTCATGTCTTTTGCCCATTTCATGATTGGATTGTTTGTTTCTTTGGTGTTGAGTTTAAGAAGCTCTTTATAGATCTTGGAAACTAGTCCTTTATCTGATACGTCATTTGCAAATATCTTCTCCCATTCTGTAGGTTGTCTTTTAGTTTTGTTGACTGTATCCTTTGCTGTGCAAAAGCTTCTTATCTTGATGAAGTCCCAATAGTTCATTTTTGCTTTTGTTTCTTTTGCCTTCGTGGATGTATCTTGCCATAAGTTACTGTGGCCAAGTTCAAAAAGGGTGTTGCCTATGTTCTCCTCTAGGATTTTGATGGAATCTTGTCTCACATTTAGATCTTTCATCCATTTTGAGTTTATCTTTGTGTATGGTGAAAGAGAGTGGTCTAGTTTCATTCTTCTGCATGTGGATGTCCAATTTTCCCAGCACCATTTATTGAAGAGACTGTCTTTCTTCCAATGGATAGTCTTTCCTCCTTTATCAAATATTAGTTGACCATAAACTAGAGGGTCCACTTCTGGATTTTCTATTCTCTTCCATTTATCTATGTGTCTGTTTTTGTGCCAGTACCACACTGTCTTGATGACCACAGCTTTGTAGTACAACCTGAAATCTGGCATTGTGATGCCCCCAGATATGGTTTTCTTTTTTAAAATTCCCCTGGCTATTTGGGGTCTTTTTTGATTCCACAGAAATCTTAAAATAATTTGTTCTAACTCTCTGAAGAAAGTCCATGGTATTTTGATAGGGATTGCATTAAACGTGTAAATTGCCCTGGGTATCATTGACATTTTCACAATATTAATTCTGCCAATCCATGAGCATGGAATATTTTTCCATCTCTTTGTGTCTTCCTCCATTTCTTTCAGAAGTGTTCTATAGGTTTTAGGGTATAGATCCTTTACCTCTTTGGTTCGGTTTATTCCTAGGTATCTTATGCTTTTGGGTGCAATTGTAAATGGGATTGATTCCTTAATTTCTCTTTCTTCAGTCTCATTGTTAGTGTATAGAAATGCCATTGATTTCTGGGTGTTGATTTTGTATCCTGCCACGCTACCAAATTGCTGTATGAGTTCTAACAATCTTGGGGTGGAGGCTTTTGGGTTTTCTATGTAGAGTATCATGTCATCGGCGAAGAGGGAGAGTTTGACTTCTTCTTTGCCAATTTGAATGCCTTTAATGTCTTTTTGTTGTCTGATTGCTGAGGCTAGGACTTCCAATACTATGTTGAAAAGCAGTGGTGAGAGTGGACATCCCTGTCTTGTTCCTGATAGTAGGGGAAAGGCTCCCAATGCTTCCCCATTGAGAATGATATTTGCTGTTGGCTTTTCGTAGATAGCTTTTAAGATGTTGAGGAAAGTTCCCTCTATCCCTAAACTCTGAAGAGTTTTGATCAGGAATGGATGCTGTATTTTGTCAAATGCTTTCTCCGCATCCAGTGAGAGGATCATATGGTTCTTGGTTTTTCTCTTGCTGATATGATGAATCACATTGATTGTTTTACGAGTGTTGAACCAGCCTTGTGTCCCGGGGATAAATCCTACTTGGTCATGGTGAATAATTTTCTTAATGTGTTGTTGGATCCTGTTGGCTAGTATCTTGTTGAGAATTTTTGCATCCATGTTCATCAGGGATATTGGTCTGTAATTCTCCTTTTTGGTGGGGTCTTTGTCTGGTTTTGGAATTAAGGTGATGCTTGCCTCATAGAACGAATTTGGAAGTACTCCATCTCCTTCTATCTTTCCAAACAGCTTTAGTAGAATAGGTATGATTTCTTCTTTAAACTTTTGATAGAATTCATCTGGGAAGCCATCTGGTCCTGGACTCTTGTGTCTTGGGAGGTTTTTGATGACTGTTTAAATTTCCTCCCTGGTTATTGGTCTGTTCAGGTTTTCTATTTCTTCCTGTTCCAGTTTTGGTAGTTTGTGGCCTTCCAGGAATGCGTCCATTTCTTCTAGATTGCCTAATTTATTGGCATATAGCTGTTCATAATATGTTTTTAAAATCGTTTGTATTTCCTTGGTGTTGGTAGTGATCTCTCCTTTCTCATTCATGATTTTATTAATTTGAGTCTTCTCTCTCTTCTTTTTAATAAGGTTGGCTAATGGTTTATCTATCTTATTAATTCTTTCAAAGAACCAACTCCTGGTTCTGTTGATCTGTTCCACAGTTCTTCTGGTCTCGATTTCATTCAGTTCTGCCCGAATTTTAATTAACTCTCTTCTTCTGCTGGGGGTAGGGTCCATCTTTTGTTTTCCCTCTAGCTCCTTTATGTGTGAGGTTAGCTTTTGTATTTGAGTTCTTTCCATTTTTTGAATGGCTGCTTGTATTGCGATGTATTTCCCCCTTAGGACTGCTTTTGCTGCATCCCAAAGATTTTGAACAGTTGTATCTTCATTCTCATTAGTTTCCATGAATCTTTTTAATTCTTCCTTAATTTCCTGGTTGACCCTTTCGTCTTTTAGTAGGATGGTCCTTAACCTCCATGTGTTTGAGGTCCTTCCAAACTTCTTGTTGTGATTTAGTTCTAATTTCAAGGCACTATGGTCTGAGAATATGCAGGGGATGATCCCAATCTTTTGGTATCGGTTCAGACACGATTTGTGACCCAGTATGTGGTCTATTCTGGAGAAAGTTCCATGTGCACTTGAGAAGAATGTGTATTCAGTTGAGTTTGGATGTAAAGTTCTGTAGATGTCTGTGAAGTCCATCTGGTCCAGTGTATCATTTAAAGCTCTCGTTTCTTTGGAGATATTGTGCTTAGTAGATCTATCTAGTATGGAAAGAGCTAGATTAAAGTCCCAAGTATAATTGAATTAATATCCAAGTATTTATTTACTTTGGTTATTAATTGATTTAAATATTTGGCAGCTCCCACATTCGGGGCATATATATTAAGGATTGTTAAGTCTTCTTGTAGAATAGATCCTTTAAGTATGATATAGTGTACCTCTTCATCTCTCACTATGGTCTTCGGGGTAAATTTTAGTTTATCTGGTATAAGGATGGCTACCCCTGCTTTCTTTTGAGGACCATTCGAATGGTAAATGGTTTTCCAGCCTTTTATTTTCAGACTGTAGGTGTCCTTCTGTCTAAAATGAGTCTCTTGTAGACAGCAAATAGATGGGTCCTGCTTCTTTATCCAGTCTGAAACCCTGTGCCTTTTGATGGGGTCATTAAGCCCGTTCACATTCAGAGTTACTATCGAAAGATATGAGTTTAGTGTCATCATGATGTCTATTTAGTCCTTGTTTTTGTGGATTGTTCCACTGAACTTCTTTTTAAAGGGGAATTTTAAGAGTCCCCCTTAAAATTTCTTGCAGAGCTGGTTTGGAGGTCACATATTCTTTCAGTTCCTGCCTGTCTTGGAAGCTCTTTATCTCTCCTTCCATTTTAAATGAGAGCCTTGCTGGATAAAGTATTCTTGGTTGCATGTTCTTCTCATGTAGGACCTTGAATATATCCTGCCAGCCCTTTCTGGCCTGCCAGGTCTCTGTGGAGAGGTCTGCTGTTACCCTAATACTCCTCCCCATAAAAGTCAGGGATTTCTTGTCTCTTGCTGCTTTAAGGATCTTCTCTTTATCTTTGGAATTTGCAAGCTTAACTATTAGATGTCGAGGTGTAGAACGGGTTTTGTTGATTTTAGGGGGGGATCTCTCTATTTCCTGGATCTGAATGCCTGTTTCCCTTCCCAGATTAGGAAAGTTTTCAGCTAGGATTTGTTCAAATACATATTCTGGCCCTCTGTCCCTTTCGGCGCCCTCGGGAACCCCAATTAAACGTAGGTTTTTCTTCCTCAGGCTGTCGTTTATTTCCCTTAATCTGTCTTCATGGTCTCTTAATTGCCTGTCTCTTTTGTCCTCAGTTTCCCTCTTTGCCATCAACTTGTCTTCTATGTCACTCACTCGTTCTTCCACCTCGTTAACCCTCATCGTTTGGACTTCTAGTTTGGATTGCATCTCGTTTAATTGATTTTTAATTTCTGCCTGATTGGATCTAAATTCTGCAGTCATAAAGTCTCTTGAGTCCTTTATGCTTTTTTCTAGAGAGACCAATAGCTGTATAATAGTGCTTCTGAATTGGCTTTCTGACATTGAATTGTAATCCAGATTTTGTAACTCTGTGGGAGAGATGACTGTTTCTAATTCTTTCTTTGGAGGTGAGGTTTTCCTTCTAGTCATTTTGTTCAGTGCAGAGTGGCCAAAAGCAAGTTGTATTAGGAAAAGAAAAAAAGAGAGAGGGAGAAGGAAAGAAAAGAGAAAAAGAAGAGGAAACAAGAGAAAAGGAAGAAAGAATGAAAAAAGAGAAGAGAAGGAAAAAGAAAGGTGAAAAAAAAGGGGTGGGGGAAGCAATCAGAAATCAAAAGGAAAAAGAAAAAACAAAAACAAAAACAAAAAAGAACTCAAAAGACAAAAAACAAAAAAAACCCAAAAATACAAAACACACAGGGGAGTATCTTCTGATTCCGTCTTCTTTAAGTCCCTTGTCTTCCCCTGGACCTTGTCTGTCCAGCTGGTCTTCTGGGGGAGCTGTTCTCGGAGCCGCGCAGCCCCCTCCGCGGAGCCTCTTCCTCTGCGGGAGCCGCCGCCAGGGAGCTGTTCCCGGGGCCGTGCAGCTCCCTCCCTGCGGAGCCTCTTCCTCTGCGGGAGCCGCCGCCAGGGAGCTGTTCCCGGGGCCGTGCAGCTCCCTCCCCGCGGAGCCTCTTCCTCTGCGGGAGCCGCCGCCACGGAGCTATTCCCAGAGCCGCGCAGCCCCCTCCCCTCGGAGCCTCTTCCTCTGCGGGAGCCGCCGCCTCGGCGCTGTTCCCGGAGCCGCGCAGCCCCCTCCCCGCGGAGCCTCTTCCTCTGCGGGAGCCGCCGCCGCGGAGCTGTTCCCGGAGCCGCGCAGCCCCCTCCCCGCGGAGCCTCTTCCTCTGCGGGAGCCGCCGCCTCGGAGCTGTTCCCGGAGCTGCACAGCCCCCTCCCCGCGGAGCCTCTTCCTCTGCGGGAGCCGCTGCCGCGGAGCTGTTCCCGGAGCCGCGCAGCCCCCTCCCCGCGGAGCCTCTTCCTCTGCGGGAGCCGCTGCCGCGGAGCTGTTCCCGGAGCCCCGCAGCCCCCTCCGTGGAGCCGGAGCCGGAGCCGCTGCCCGAGCCCCTCCGAGCTGCTCCGGGTCCCGCTGTGCGCGCTGCAGCCCTTAGGGAGCTCGGTGCACTCTCCTGGGCGTGCCGCAGGTGTCTGTTAGTGTCCCCGGGAGCCCGAGGGCATCCCCGCCCTCCTGGGTCCTGCTCCACCTCCCTGCGGGCCCCTCTCCCCCGGGAAGGTCGGTGCAGCTCCTGCTCCTCCGGGACGGGGACGGGGCTCTCCTGTCCTGGGGACACTCGCCCCGGCCTCAGCCCGGCTCCTCGCGGGGCTCTCCCCCTGGGAGGCCTTTTGTGTCTTTATTTCTTTTTCCCCGTCTTCCTACCTTGCTAGAAGCGCGAACTCTTCTCACTGTAGCGTTCCAACTGGTCTCTCTTTAAACCTCAGGGCGAATTCGTAGATTTTCAGGATGATTTGAAGGTTATCTAGGTAATTTGGTGCGGACAGGTGATTTGGGGATCCTACTCTTCCGCCATCTTGCCCCTCCTCCTCGGTTCGAGTATTTTCTATACGATTCAATTCTCTTCCATTCAATTCGATTCAATTCGATTATTTTCGATTCGAATCGATTCTTTTCAAATCGATTCGAATATTTTCGATTCTTTTCATTCGATTCGATTCAATTTGATCATTTTCGAATCGATTCGAATCTTTTTGATTCGACTCAATTATTTTCAAATCGATTCGATTCTTTTCGATTCTTTTGGAATCAATTCAATTCAATTCGATCAATTTTGATTCGTTTTGATTCTTTTTGATTCGATTCGATTCAATTCAATCATTTTCGATTCGATTCGATTCTTTGTGGTTTGATTCAATTATTTTGAAATCGATTCGATTATTTTTGATTCTTTTGGATTCGGTTTGATCCAATTCGATCATTTTCGATTCAATTCGTTCTTTTTGATTCAATTTGTTTATTTTCGAATCGATTCGATTATTTTCGATTTTTTTCGATTCGATTAGATTCTTTTCGATTTGATTCAATTTTTTTCAAATCGATTTATTTTCAATTCTTTTCGAATTGATTCGATTCTATTAGATTGTAATCGATTCAATTCGATTCGTTTCGATTATTTTCAAATCGATTCGATTATTTTCCATTCTTTTCGATTCAATTAGATTATTTTTGATTCGATTTGATTCTTTTCAATTCCATTCCATTCAATTCAATTCGAGTTTTTTCGAGTCGATTCGATTATTTTCGATTCTTTTTGATTTGATTTGATTCGATTTGATACTTTTCGATTCATTTCGATTCTTTTCGATTCGATTCGTTTATTTTCAGATCGTTTCGATTATTTTCGATTCTTTTCGATTCGATTCGATTCAATTAGAGTATTTTCGATTCGATTCAATTCTTTTCAATTCCATTCCATTCGATTCAACTCGACTTTTTTCGATTCGATTATTTTCTCGATTCGATTCATGTCAATTCAATTATTTTCGATTCTTTTCGAGTCGATTCGATTATTTTCGATTCTTTTCGATTTGATTTTATTCGATTTGATTCCTGTCGATTCGACTCGATTATTTTCAAATCGATTCAATTATTTTCGATTCTTTTCATTCGATTCGATTCAATTCGATCATTTTCGATTCGATTCAATTCTTTTCAATTCGATTCGATTATTTTCAAATCGATTAGATTATTTTCGATTCTTTTCGATTCGATTCGATTCAATTCGATCATTATTGATTCGATTTGATTCTTTTCGATTCGATTCAGTTGTTTTCGAATCGATTCAATTATTTTCGATTCATTTCGATTCGAATCGATTCAATTCGATCATTTTCGATTCGATTCGATTCTTTGCGATTCGATTCGATTGTTTTCGAATCGATTCATTTATTTTTGAATCTTTTCGATTCGATTCGATTCAATTCGATCATTTTCGATTCGATTCGATTCTTTTCAAATTGATTCGAATATTTTCGATTCTTTTCGATTCGATTCGATCCAATTCGATCATTTTCGATTCGATTCGTTCTTTTTGATTCAATTCGACTTTTTTCGAATTGATTCGATTATTTTCGATTCTTTTCATTTGATTCGATTCAATTAGATAATTTTCGATTCGATTCGATTCTTTCCGATTCGATTCAATTATTTTCAAATCGATTCGATTCTTTTCGAATCGATTCTAATCAATTCGATCAATTTCGATTCGTTTCAATTCTTTTCATTTTGATTAGATTATTTTCGAATCAATTCGATTATTTTTGATTCTTTTCGATTCGATTCGATTCAATTCGATCATTTTCGATTCGATTCGATTCTTTTCAATTCAATTCGATTATTTTCAAATCGATTCAATTATTTTTGATTCTTTTCAATTCGATTAGATTCTTTTTGATTCGATTCGATTTTTTTCAAATCGATTCGATTATTTTCGATTCTTTTCCATTCCATTCGATCCAATTCATTGTTTTCGATTCGTTTCGATTCTTTTCGATTTGATTAGATTATTTTCAAATCGGTTTGATTTTTGTCGATTCTTTTCGATTCGATTCGATTCAATTCGATCATTTTCGATTCGATTCGATTATTTTCAAATCAATTCGATTATTTTCGATTCTTTTCGATTCGATTTGATTCAATTAGAGTATTTTCGATTCCATTCGATTCTTTTCAATTCCATTCCATTCGATTCAATTTGACTTATTTCGATTCGATTCGATTATTTTCGATTCGATTCATGTCAATTATTTTCGATTCTATTTGAGTCAATACGATTATTTTCGATTCTTTTCGATTTGATTTTATTCGATTCGATTCTTGTCGATTCGATTCAATTATTTTCAAATCGATTCGATTATTTTCAATTCTTTTCATTTGATTCGATTCAATTCGATCTTTTTCGATTCGATTCAATTACTTTCAAATCGATTCGATTCTTTTCGATTCTTTTCGATTTGATTCGATTCAATTCGATCATTTTCGATTCGATTCGATTCTTTTCTAATCAATTCGATTATTTTCAAATCGATTCGATTATTTTCGATTCTTTTCCATTCGATTCGATCCAATTAATTGTATTCGATTCGATTCGATTCTTTTCGATTCTTTTCGAATCGATTCTATACAATTCGATCAATTTTGATTCATTTCGATTCTTTTTGATTCGATTCTTTCCAATTCAATCATTTTCGATTCGATTCGATTCTTTGCGATTCGATTCAATTATTTTCAAATCGATTCGATTATTTTGATTGTTCTCGATTCGATTCGATCCAATTCGATCATTTTCGATTCGATTCATTCTTTTCGATTCAATTCGATTATTTTCAAATCGATCCGATTATTTTCGATTCTTTTCCATTCGATTAGATTATTTTGGATTCGATTCGATTTTTTTCAAATCGATTCGATTATTTTCGATTCTTTTCGATTCGATTCGATTGAATTCGATTGTTTTCGATTCAATTCGATTCTTTTCGATTCGCTTCGATTATTTTCAAATCGATTCGACTTTTTTCCATTCTTTTCGATTCGATTCGATTCAATTCGATTATTTTCGATTCGATTTGATTCTTTTCAATTCCATTCCATTCGATTCAATTCGAGTTTTTTCAAGTCGATTCGATTATTTTCGATTCGATTCATGTCAATTCAATTATTTTCGATTCTTTTCGAGTCTTTCAATTATTTTCGATTCTCTTCGATTTGATTTGATTCGATTCGATTCTTTTCGATTCAATTCGATTCTTTTCGATTCGATTATTTTCAAATCGATTTGATTCTTTTCGATTCTTTTCGATTCGATTCGATTCAATTAGAGTGTTTTCGATTCCATTCGATTCTTTTCAATTCCATTCCATTCGATTCATTTCGACTTTTTTCGATTCAATTCGATTATTTTCGATTCGATTCATGTCAACTATTTTCGATTCTGTTCGAGTCAATACGATTATTTTCGATTCTTTTCGATTTGATTTTATTCGATTCGATTCTTGTCGATTCGATTCAATTATTTTCAAATCGATTCGATTATTTTCGATTCTTTATATTTGATTCGATTCAATTCGATCATTTTTGATTCGATTCGATTCTTTTCGATTCGATTCAATTATTTTCAAATCGATTCGATTCTTTTCAATTCTTTTCGAATCGATTCTAATCAATTCGATCAATTTCGATTCGTTTCAATTCTTTTCATTTCGATTAGATTATTTTCGAATCGATTCGATTATTTTTGATTCTTTTCGATTCGATTCGATTCAATTCGATCATTTTTGATTCGATCCGATTCTTTTCTAATCAATTCGATTATTTTCTAATCGATTCGATTATTTTCGATTCTTTTCGATTCGATTAGATTCTTTTCGATTCGATTAGATTTTTTTCGAATCGATTCGATTATTTTCGATTATTTTCCATTCGATTAGATCCAATTCATTGTTTTCGACTCGATTCGATTCTTTTTGATTCGATTCGATTATTTTCAAATCGATTTGATTATTGTCGTTTCTTTTCGATTCGATTTGATTCAATTCGATCATTTTCGATTCGATTCTTTGCAATTCGATTCGATTGTTTTCGAATCGATTCGTTTATTTTTGAATCTTTTTGATTCGATTTGATTCAATTCGATCATTTTCAATTCGATTCGATTCTTTTCGATCCGAATCGCCTTTTTTCTAATCGATTCGATTATTTTCAATTCTTTTCGATTCAATTAAATTCGATTTTTTTCGATTCCATTCGATTCTTTTTGATTCGATTCGATGTTTTTCAAATCGATTCAATTATTTTCGATTCTTTTCGATTCGATTCTTTTCAATTCCATTCCATTCGATTCAATTCGATTTTATTCGTTTCGATTCGATTAATTTCAAATCGATTTGATTTTTTTCGATTCTTTCATTCGATTCGATTAAATTTGATCATTTTCAATTCGATTCGATTCTTTTTGATTCGATTCAATTATTTTCAAATCGATTCGATTCTTTTCGATTCTTTTCGAATCGATTCAATTCCATTCGATCAATTTTGATTCGTTTTGATTCTTTTCGATTCGATTCGATTCAATTCAATCATTTTCGATTCGATTCGATTCTTTGCGATTCGATTCGATTGTTTTCGAATCGATTTGATTATTTTGGATTCTTTTCGATTCGATTCGATCCGATTCGATCATTTTTGATTCGATTCGTACTTTTCGATTCAATTCGATTATTTTCGAATCGATTCGATTGTTTTCGATTCTTTTCGATTCGATTCGATTCAATTCGATCATTTTTGATTCGATTCGATTCGATTATTTTCGCTTCGATTATATTCGTTTCGAATATTTTGTATTCTTTTCGATTCGGTTCGAGTATTTTCTATACGATTCTATTCTCTTCCATTCAATTATATTCAATTCGATTATTTTCTATTCGATTCGATTCCTTTCAAATCGATTCGATTATTTTCAATTCTTTTCATTCAATTCGATTAAATTTGATCATTTTCGATTTGATTCGATTCTTTTTCATTCGATTCAATTATTTTCTAATCAATTCGATTCTTTTCGATTGTTTTCGAATCGATTCAATTCAATTCGATCAATTTTGATTCATTTCGATACTTTTTGATTCGATTCGATTCAATTCAGTCATGTTCGATTCGATTCGTTTCTTTGCGATGCGATTCAATTATTTTCAAATCGATTCGATTCTTTTCGATTCTTTTCGATTCGATTCGATCTAATTCAATCATTTTCGTTTCTATTTGTTCTTTTCGATTCAATTCGATTATTTTCGAATCGATTCGATTATTTTCGATTCTTTTCAATTTGATTAGATTCTTTTGGATTCGATTCGATTTTTTTCAAATCGATTCGATTATTTTCGATTCTTTTTGATTCAATTCGATTCAATTCAATTCTTTTCGATTCAATTCGATTCTTTTCGATTCGCTTCGATTATTTTCAAATCGATTCGATCATTTTCCATTCTTTTCGATTCGATTCAATTCAATTCGATTATTTTCGATTCGATTTGATTCTTTTCAAATCCATTCCATTCGATTCAATTCGAGTTTTTTCGAGTCGATTCGATTATTTTTGATTCTCTTCGATTTGATTTGATTCGATTTGATTCTTTTCGATTCAATTCGATTCTTTTCTATTCGATTCGATTATTTTCAAATCGATTCGATTATTTTCCATTCTTTTCATTTGATTCGATTCAATTCGATCATTTTCGATTTGATTCGATTCTTTTCAAATCAATTCCATTTGATTCAATTCGACTTTTTTCGATTCGATTCGATTATTTTCGATTCGATTCATGTCTATTCAATTATTTTCGATTCTATTCGAGTCAATTCGATTATTTTCCATTCTTTTCGATTTGATTTTATTCGATTCGATCCTTGTCGATTCGATTCGATTTTTTTCGAATCGATTCGATTATTTTCGATTCTTTTCCATTCGATTCGATTCAATTCATTGTTTTTGATTCGATTCGATTCTTTTCGATTCGATTCAATTATTTTCAAATCGATTTGATTATTGTCGATTCTTTTCAATTCCATTCGACTCAATCCGATCATTTTCAATTCGATTCAATTATTGCGATTTGATTCGATTGTTTTCGAATCGAATCGTTTATTTTCTATTCTTTTCAAATCGATTCTAATCAATTTGATCAATTTCAATTTGCTTCAATTCTTTTCGTTTTGATTAGATTATTTTTGAATCGATTCGATTATTTTCGATTATTTTCGATTCGATTTGATTCAATTCGATCATTTTCGATTAGATTCATTCTTTTCGTTTCAATTCGATTATTTTCGAATCGATTCGATTATTTTCGATTATTTTCGATTCGATTTGATTCAATTCGATCATTTTCGATTCGATTCATTCTTTTCGATTCAATTCGATTATTTTCGAATCGATTCGATTATTTTCGATTCTTTTCAATTTGATTAGATTCTTTTGGATTCGATTCGATTTTTTTCTAATCGATTCGATTATTTTCGATTCTTTTTGATTCGATTCGATTCAATTCAATTCTTTTCGATTCAATTCGATTCTTTTCGATTCGCTTCGATTATTTTCAAATCGATTCGATCATTTTCCATTCTTTTCGATTCGATTCAATTCAATTCGATTATTTTCGATTCGATTTGATTCTTTTCAAATCCATTCCATTCGATTCAATTCGAGTTTTTTCGAGTCGATTCGATTATTTTCGATTCTCTTCGATTTGATTTGATTCGATTTGATTCTTTTCGATTCAATTCGATTCTTTTCTATTCGATTCGATTATTTTCAAATCGATTCGATTATTTTCCATTCTTTTCATTTGATTCGATTCAATTCGATCATTTTCGATTCGATTCGATTCTTTTCAAATCAATTCCATTTGATTCAATTCGACTTTTTTCGATTCGATTCGATTATTTTCGATTCGATTCATGTCTATTCAATTATTTTCGATTCTATTCGAGTCAATTCGATTATTTTCCATTCTTTTCGATTTGATTTTATTCGATTCGATCCTTGTCGATTCGATTCGATTTTTTTCGAATCGATTCGATTATTTTCGATTCTTTTCCATTCGATTCGATTCAATTCATTGTTTTTGATTCGATTCGATTCTTTTCGATTCGATTCAATTATTTTCAAATCGATTTGATTATTGTCGATTCTTTTCGATTCCATTCGACTCAATCCGATCATTTTCGTTTCGATTCAATTATTGCGATTTGATTCGATTGTTTTCGAATCGAATCGTTTATTTTCTATTCTTTTCAAATCGATTCTAATCAATTTGATCAATTTCAATTTGCTTCAATTCTTTTCGTTTTGATTAGATTATTTTTGAATCGATTCGATTATTTTCGATTATTTTCGATTCGATTTGATTCAATTCGATCATTTTCGATTCGATTCATTCTTTTCGTTTCAATTCGATTATTTTCGAATCGATTCGATTATTTTCAATTCTTTTCGATTCGATTTGATCCAATTCGATCATTTTTTATTCGATTCGATTTGATTATTTTCGCTTCGATTCCATTCATTTCGAATATTTTGGATTCTTTTCGATTCGGTTCGTGTATTTTCTATACGATTCAATTCTCTTCCATTAAATTCGATTCAATTTGATTATTTTCGATTCCATTCGATTCTTTTCAATTCCATTCCGTTCGATTCAATTCGATTTTTTTGATTCGATTTGTTTCTTTTCAATTCCATTCATGTTAATTCAATTATTTTTGATTCTTTTCGAGTCGATTTGATTATTTTCGATTCTTTACGAGTTGATTTGATTATTTTCAATTCTTGTCGATTCGATTCAATTATTTTCAAATCGATTCGAGTATTTTCGAATCTTTTCATTCGATTCGATTCAATTCGATCATTTTCAATTCGATTCGATTCTTTGCGATTTGATTAATTTGTTTTCGAATCGATTCGATTGTTTTCGATTCTTTTCGATTCGATTCGATTCAATTCGATCATTTTTCATTTGATTTGATTCGATTATTTTCGCTTCGATTCAATTTGTTTCGAATATTTTGTATTCTTTTCGATTTGGTTCGAATATTTTCTATACGGTTCAATTCTCTTCCATTCAATTCGATCAATTCGACTATTTTTGATTCGATTGTTTTCAAATCGATTCGAATATTTTCGATTCTTTTCATTCGATTCATTTCAATTTGATCATTTTCGATTCGATTCTGATAGATTCGATTCGATCATTTTCAAATCGATTCGATTATTTTCGATTCTTTTCATTCGATTCGATTAAATTTGATCATTTTCGATTTGATTCGATTCTTTTTGATTCGATTCAATTATTTTCAAATCGATTCGATTCTTTTCGATTCTTTTTGAATCGATTCAATTAAATTCGATCAATTTTGATTCATTTCGATTATTTTTGATTCGATTCTTTTCAATTCAATCATTTTCAATTCGATTCGATTCTTTGCGATTCGATTCGATTATTTTCAAATCGATTCGATTATTTTGATTGTTTTCGATTCGATTAGATTCAATTCGATTGTTTTCGATTCAATTCGATTCTTTTTGATTCGCTTCGATTATTTTCAAATCGATTCGACTTTTTTCCATTCTTTTCGATTCGATTCGATTCAATTCGATTATTTTTGATTCGATTTGATTCTTTTCAATTCCATTCCATTCGATTCAATTCGAGTTTTTTCGAGTCGATTCGATTATTTTCGATTCGATTCATGTCAGTTCAATTATTTTCGATTCTTTTCGAGTCGATTCAATTATTTTCGATTCTCTTCGATTTGATTTGATTCGATTTGATTCTTTCCGATTCAATTCGATTCTTTTCGATTCGATTCGATTATTTTCAAATTGATTCGATTCTTTTCGATTCTTTGTGAATCGATTATAATCATTTCAATCAATTTCGATTAGTTTCAATTCTTTTCATTTCGATTAGATTATTTTTGAATCAATTCGATTATTTTTGATTCTTTTCGATTCAATTCGATTCAATTCGATCATTTTCGATTCGATTCGATTCTTTTCAATTCAATTCGATTATTTTCTAATATATTTGATTATTTTCGATTCTTTTCAATTCGATTAGATTCTTTTCGATTCGATTCGATTATTTTCAAGTCGATTCGATTATTTTCGATTCTTTTTGATTCGATTCAATTCAATTAGAATATTTTCGATTCGATTCGATTCTTTTCAATTCCATTCCATTCGATTCAATTCGACTTTTTTGGATTCGATTCGATTATTTTCGATTCGATTCATGGCAATTCAATTATTTTCGATTCTTTTCGAGTTGATTCGATTATTTTTGATTCTATTCCATTTGATTTTATTCGATTCGATTCTTGTCGATTCGATTCGATTATTTTCAAATCGATTCGATTATTTTTGATTCTTTTCATTAGATTCGATTCAATTCGATCATTTTCGATTCGATTCGATTCTTTTCGATTCGATTGAATTATTTTCAAATCGATTCGATTCTTTTCGAATCTTTTCGAATCGATTCTAATCAATTCGTTCAATTTCGATTCGTTTCAATTCTTTTAGATTCGATTAGATTATTTTCGAATTGATTCGATTATTTTTGATTATTTTCGATTCGATTTGCTTCAATTCGATCATTTTCGATTCGATTCGATTCGATTATTTTCAATTCGATTTAATTCGTTTCGAATATTTTGGATTCTTTTCGATTCGATTTGAGTATTTTCTATACGATTCAGTTCTCTTCGATTCGATTCGAGTCGATTCGATTATTTTTGATTCTTTTCGAGTTGATTTGATTATTTTCTATTTTTTGATTCGATTTGATTTTATTCTTTTCGATTCGATTCGAATTGGTTCTTTTCGATTCGATTCAAATCAATTATTTTCGAATCTTTTCGAGTCGATTCAATTATTTTCGATTCTTTTCGATTTGATTTGTTTCGATTTGATTCTTTTCGATTCAATTCGATTCTTTTCGATTCGATTTGATTATTTTCAAATCGATTCGATTATTTTCGATTCTTTTCGATTTGATTTGATTCGATTTGCTTCTTTTCGATTCAATTCGTTTCTTTTCAATTCGATTATTTTCAAATCGATTCGATTATTTTCGATTCATTTCGATTCGATTCGATTCAATTCGATCATTATCGATTCGATTCGATTCTTTTCGATTCGATTCAGTTGTTTTCAAATCAATTCGATTGTTTTTGATTCTTTTCGATTCGATTCGATCCAACTCGATCATTTTGGATTCGATTTGATTCGATTATTTTCGCTTCGATTCCATTCATTTCGAATATTTTGGATTCTTTTCGATTTGGTTCGAGTATTTTCTATATGATTCAATTCTCTTCCATTCAATTCGATTCAATTCGATTATTATCGATTCAATTCTTTCCAATTCCATAGCATTCGATTCAATTCTATTTTTTTCTATTCGATTCGATTCTTTCAATTCCATTCATGTCAATTCAATTATTTTCGATTCTTTTCTAGTCGATTTGATTATTTTCGATTCTTTTCGATTTGATTTGATTCGATTCAATTCTTGTCGATTCGATTCGATTATTTTCAAATCAATTCGATTATTTCGATTCTTTTCATTCGATTCGATTTAATTCGATCATTTTCGATTCTTTTCGATTCTTTGCGATTTGATTCGATTGTTTTCGAATCGATTCGATTATTTTTGAATCTTTTCGATTCAATTCGATTAATTTCGATCATTTTCGATTCGATTAGATTCTTTTCGATTCGATTCGATGTTTTTCAAATCGATTCGATTATTATCGATTCTTTTCGATTCGATTCAATTAAATTCAATTTTTTCGATTCAATTCGAATCTTTTCGATTCAGTTCGATGTTTTTCAAATCGATTCAATTATTTTCGATTCTTTTCGATTCGATTCTTTTCACTTCCATTCAATTCGATTCAATTCGATTATTTTCGTTTCGATTCGATTCTTTTCAAATCGATTCGAATATTTTCGATTCTTTTCATTCGATTCGATTAAATTTGATCATTTTCAATTCATTTCGATTCTTTTCGATTTGATTCGATTATTTTCAAATCGATTCGATTATTTTCGATTCTTTTCATTCGATTCGATTAAATTTGATCATTTTCAATTCATTTCGATTCTTTTCGATTCGATTCAATTATTTTCAAATCGATTCGATTCTTTTCGATTCTTTTCAAATCGATTCAATTCAATTCGATCAATTTTGATTCGTTTCGATTCTTTTCGATTCGATTCAATTCAATCATTTTCGATTCGATTCAATTGTTTTCAAATCGATTTGATTATTTTTGATTCTTTTCGATTCGATTCGATCCAATTCAATCATTTTTGATTCGATTCGTTTTTTTCGATTCAATTTGATTATTTTCGAATCGATTCGATTGTTTTCGATTCTTTTCGATTCGATTCGATTCGATTTGATCATTTTTGATTCTATTCGATTCGATTATTTTTGCTTCGATTATATTCGTTTCGAATATTTTGTATTCTTTTCGATTCGGTTCGAGTATTTTCTATACGATTCAATTATCTTCCATTCAATTATATTCAATTCGATTATTTTCGATTCGATTCGATTCCTTTCAAATCGATTCGATTATTTTCGATTCTTTTCATTCGATTCGATTAAATTTGATCATTTTCGATTCGATTCGATTCTTTTTCATTCGATTCAATTATTTTCAAATCGATTCGATTCTTTACGAATCTTTTCTAATCGATCAATTCAATTCGATCAATTTTGATTCGTTTCGATACTTTTTGATTCGATTTGATTCAATTCAATCATTTTCGATTCAATTCTTTGCAATTCGATTCAATTATTTTCAAATCGATTCAATTCTTTTCGATTCTTTTCGATTCGATTCGATCCAATTCAATCATTTTCGATTCGATTTGTTCTTTTCGATTCAATTCGATTATTTTTGAATTGATTCGATTATTTTCGATTCTTTTCGATTCGATTCGATTCAATTCGATTCTTTTCGATTCAATTCGATTCTTTTCGATTCGCTTTGATTATTTTCAAATCGATTCGATCATTTGCCATTCTTTTCGATTCGATTCAATTCAATTCGATTATTTTCGATTCAATTTGATTCTTTTCAATTCCATTCCATTCGATTCAATTCGATTCTTTTCGAGTCGATTCGATTATTTTCGATTCTCTTCGATTTGATTTGATTCGATTTTATTTTTTCGATTCAATTCGATTTTTTCGATTCAGTTCGATTATTTTCAAATCGATTCGATTATTTTCCAATCTTTCATTTGATTCGATTCAATTCGATCATTTTCGATTCGATTCGATTCTTTTCAATTCAATTCCATTTGATTCAATTTGACTTTTTTCGATTCGATTCGATTATTTTCGATTCGATTCATGTCAATTCAATTATTTTTGATTCTTTTCGAGTCGATTCGATTATTTTCGATTCTTTTCAATTTGATTTTATTCGATTCAATTCTTGTCGATTCGATTCGATTTTTTTCGAATCGATTTGATTATTTTCGATTCTTTTCCATTCGATTCGATTCAATTCATTGTTTTTGATTCGATTTGATTTTTTTGATTCGATTTGATTATTTTGAATCGATTTGATTTTTGTCAATTCTTTTCGATTTGATTCGATTCAATCCAATCATTTTCGATTCGATTCAATTTTGCGATTTGATTTGATTGTTTTCGAATCGAATAGTTTATTTTCTATTCTTTTCGAATTGATTCTAATCAATTTGATCAATTTCAATTCGTTTCAATTCTTTTCATTTCGATTAGATTGTTTTTGAATCGATTCGATTATTTTTGATTATTTTCGATTCGATTTGATTCAATTCGATCATTTTCGATTCGATTCATTCTTTTCGATTTGATTCGATGTTTTTCGAATAGATTCGATTATTTTCCATTCTCTTAGATTCAATTCGATTCAATTCGAATGTTTTCGATTCAATTCGATTCTTTTCGATTCGCTTCGATTATTTTCAAATCGATTCAACTTTTTTCCATTCTTTTCGATTCGATTCAATTCAATTCGATTATTTTCTATTCGATTTGATTCTTTTCAATTCCATTCCATTCGAATCAATTCGAGTTTTTTCAAGTCGATTCGATTATTTTCGATTCGATTCATGTCAATTCAATTATTTTTGATTCTTTTCGAGTCGATTCGATAATTTTCGATTCTCTTCTATTTGATTTGATTCGATTTGATTCTTTTCAATTCAATTCGATTCTTTTCAATTCGATTCGATTCAATTAGAGTATTTTCGATTCGATTCTTTTCAATTCCATTCCATTTGATTCAATTCGACTTTTTTCTATTCGATTTGATTATTTTCGATTGGATTCATGTCAATGCAATTATTTTCAATTCTATTCGAGTCGATTCGATTATTTTGGATTCTTTTCGATATGATTTTATTCGAATTGAATCTTTTCGATTCAATTCGATTCTTTTCGATTTGGTTCGATTATTTTCAAATCGATTTGATTATTATCCATTCTTTTCGATTCGATTCGATTCAATTCGATCATTATCGATTCGATTCGATTCAATTCGATCATTTTTGATTCGATTCGATTCTTTTCAATTCCATTCCATTGGATTCAATTCGACTTTTTTCGATTTGATTCGATTATTTTCGATTCGATTCATGTCAATTCAATTATTTTCGATTCTTTTCTAGTCGATTTGATTATTTTCGATTCTTTTCGATTTGATTTGATTCGATTCGATTCTTGTCGATTCGATTCGATTATTTTCAAATCGATTCGATTATTTTCGATTCTTTTCATTCGATTCGATTCAATTCGATCATTTTCGATTCGATTAGATTCTTTTCGATTCGATTCGATGTTTTTTGAATCGATTCGATTATTTTCGATTCTTTTCATTCGATTCGATTCAATTCGATCATTTTCGATTCAATTCGATTCTTTGCGATTTGATTCGATTGTTTTCGAATCGATTTGATTATTTTTGAATCTTTTCGATTCGATTCAATTCATTTCGATCATTTTCGATTCGATTAGATTCTTTTCGATTCGATTCGATGTTTTTTGAATCGATTCGATTATTTTCGATTCTTTTCATTCGATTCGATTCAATTCGATCATTTTCGATTCAATTCGATCCTTTGCGATTTGATTCGATTGTTTTCGAATCGATTTGATTATTTTTGAATCTTTTCGATTCGATTCAATTCATTTCGATCATTTTCGATTCAATTAGATTCTTTTTGATTCGATTCGATGTTTTTTGAATCGATTCAATTATTTTCGATTCTTTTCGATTCGATTCGATTAAATTCATTTTTTTTGATTCAATTCGAATCTTTTCGATTCGATTCGATTATTTTCGAATCAATTCGATTATTTTCATTTCTTTTCGATTCGATTTGATCCAATTCGATCATTTTTGATTCGATTCGATTCGATTATTTTCGCTTCGATTCCATTCATTTCGATTATTTTGGATTCTTTTCGATTCAGTTCAAGTATTTTCTAATTGAAAATAATCAAATCGACTCAAAAATAATTGAATCGAAAAAATCGAATTGAATCGAAGAGAATTGAATCATATAGAAAATACTCGAATCGAATCGAAAAGAATTCAAAATATTTGAAATGAATGGAATTGAGTCAAAAATAATCGAATCGAATTGAATCGAATCGAATCAAAAGAATCGAAAATATTCGAATTGATTCGAAAACAATCGAATCGAATGAAAAGAATTGAATCAAATCGAAAATGATGGAATTGAATCAAATTGAATCGAAAAGTATCGAAAATAATTGAATCGATTTGAAAATAATTGAATTGATTCGAAAATAATTGAATCGAATTGAAATTGATCGAATTGAATCGATTTGAATTGAAAAGAATCGAAAATAATTGAATCGATTTGAAAATAATCGAACTGAATCGAAAACAAACGAATCGAATAGAAAATGATCGAATTGAATCGAATCGAATCGAAAATAATGGAAAATAATCGAATCGAATCGAAAACAATCTAAACGAATTGAAAGGAATAGAATCGAATCGAAAATAATTGAATCGACTTGAAAATGATCGAATTAAATCGAATCAAACCAAAAATAATGGAAAATAATTGAATCGATTTGAAAACAATCGAATCGAACAGGAAATGATCGAATTGAATCGAATCGAATCGAAAGGAATCGAAAATAATCGAATCGACTCGAATCGAATTGAAAATAATCAAATCAAACCAAAAAAATTGAATTGAATCGAATGGAAAGAAATTGAAATAATCTAAACGAATCGAAAAAAATGAGTTGAATCAAATGGAATGGAATTGAAAAGAATCGAGTCGAATTGAAAATAATCGAATCGACTCAAAAATAATCGAATCAAAAGAATCAAATCGAATCGAAGAGATTTGAATCGTATATAAAATATTCGAATTGAATCGAACAGAATCCAAAATATTCAAAACGAATGGAATCAAATAGGAAATGATCGAATTGAATCGATCGAATCGAAAAGAATCGTAAATAATCGAATAGATTTGAAAATAATCGAATTGAAAAGAATCGAATTGAATCGAAAATATTCGAATTGAATAGAATCGAATCGAAATGAATCGAAAATAATCAAATCGATTCGAAAATAATCGAATCGAATCGAAAAGAATTGAATCAAATCGAAGATGATCGAACTGAATTGAATCAAATCGAAAATAATCGAATCAAATTGAATTGAAAGAAAATGATTCGAATTGAAAATAATCAAATCGATTCGAATCCAATTGAAAAGAATCAAAAATAACTGAAATGACTGGAATCAAACTGAAAATAATCCAATCGAAAACAATCGAATTGCATCGAATGGAATCGAATCGAATTGAAAAGAATTGATTCTAAATGAATCAGAAGGAATCGAATCGAATCAAATCGAAAAGAATCAAATCAAATCTAATCGAAAAAAATCGAAAATAATGGAATCGAAAATAATCGAATCAAAAATGATTGAATGGAATAGATTCGAATCGAAAAGAATCAAAAATATTCGAATCAAATCAAAACCAAAGGAATCGAATCGAATTGAAAATAAACAAATCGATTCGAATCAAATCAAAATAAATCAAAAATATTCGAATGGACGTGAATCGAATTGAAAATAATTGAATTGTATCGAATGGAATTGAATCACATTGAAAAAAATCGAATCGAATCAAATCGAAAAGAATCGAATCGAATTGAAAATAATTGAATCGACTCAAAAATAATCGAATCGAAAGAAAGGAATTGAATCGAATTGAATCGAAAATGATCAAATTGAATCGAATCAAATCGAAAAGAATCGAAAATAATCGAATCGACTAGAAAATAATCGAATATAATCATATCGACATGAATCGAATTAAAAATAATCGAATTAAATCGAATCAAAAATAATCAAATCGATTAGAAAATAAGCGAATTGAATCGAAAAGAACGAATCGAATCGAAAATGATCGAATTGGATCGAATGGAATCGAAAAGAATCAAAAATAATCGAATCGATTCGAAAACAATCGAATCGAATTGCAAAGAATCGAATTGAGACGATTTGAAAAGAATCGAAAATAATCGAATCGATTAGAAAATAATTGAATCAAATCGAAAAGCATCGAAACGACTCAAAATTGATCGAATTGAATTGAATCGATTCGAAAAGAATCGAAAAGAATCGAACCGAATTGAAAATAATTGAATCAAATCGAAAAGAATCGAATCGAATCGAAAATGATCAAATTGAATCGAATCGAATGAAAAAAATCGAGATTAATCGAATCGATTTGAAAATAATCGAATTGAAACGAAAAAAATGGAATTGAATCGAATGGAATGGAATTGAAAAGAATCGAATCGAAAATAATCGAATTGAATCAAATTGAATGGAAGTGAATTGAATCGTATAGAAAATATTCGAACCGAATCGAAAAGAATCCAAAATATTCGAAATGAATGGAATCGAGTGAAAATAATCTAATCGAATCTAATCAAAAATGATAGAATTGAATCGAATCGAATCGAAAAGAATCGAAAATAATCGAATCGATTCGAAAACAACTGAATCGAATCGAAAAGAATCGAATCGAATCGATAATGATCGAGTTGAATTGAATCGAATCGAAAAGAATCGAAAATAATCAAATCAAATTGAATTGAAAGAAATCGAATCGAATTGAAAATAATCAAATTGAAAAGAATCAAAAATAACCGAATTGACTTGAATCAAATTGAAAATATTGGAATAGAAATAATCGAATTGTATCGAATGGAATCAAAGCGAATCAAAAAGAATCGAAAATAATTGATTTGAATCGAATCGAAAAGAACTGATTCCAATCGAATCGAAAAGAACAAAATCAAATTGAATCAAAAGAATAAAAAATAATCAAATCAACTCGAAAAGAATAAAAAATAATCGAATTGATTCGAATCGAATCGAATTGAAGAGAATTGAATCGTATAGAAACTACTCGAATTGAATCGAAAAGAATCCAAGATATTCGAAATGAGTGGAATTGAATCGAAAGAATCAAATCGAATCGAAAAGACTTGAATCGTATAGAAAATACTCAAATCGAATCGAAAAGAATCCAAAATATTCGAAACGAATGGAATCGAATTGAAAATAATCGAATCGAATTGAATCGAATCGAAAATGATCGAATTGAATCAAATCTAATGAAAAGAATTGAAAATAATGGAATCGATTCGAAAATAAACGAAGCGAATTGAAAAGAATCGAATTGAATCGAAAGCAATCAAAATGAATTGAAAAGAATCGATTCGAATCGAACGAGAAGAAGAAAATCAAATCGAGTCAAAAAGAATAAAAAATAATCAAATCAACTCGAAAAGAATCAAAAATAATCGAATCGATTCGAAAAAAATCGAATCGAATCGAAAAGAATCTAATCGAATAGAAAAGAATCGAAAATAATCGAATCGATTCAAAAATAATTGAATCGAATCGAAAAGAATCGAATCGAATCGAAAATGATCAAATTGAATTGAATCAAATGAAAAAAATCGAAAATAATCGAATCGATTTGAAAATAATCGATTTGAATCGACAAGAATCAAATCGAATAAAATCAAATCGAAAAGAATCGAAAATAATCGAATCGACTCGAATAGAATCGAAAATAATTGAATTGACATTAATCGAATCGAAAATAATCGAATCGAATCGAAAAAAGTCGAATTGAATCGAATGGAATGGAATTGAAAAGAATTGAATCGAATCGAAAATACTCTAATTGAATCGAATCGAAGCGAAAAGAATCGAAAATAATCAAATCGATTTGAAAATAATCAAATCGAATCAAAAAAGTCGAATTGAATCGAATGGAATTGAAAAGAATCAAATCAAATCTAAAATAATCGAATTGAATCGAATTAAATTGAAAAGAATGGAAAATAATTGAATCGATTTGAAAATAATCGAAGCGAATTGAAAAGAATCGAATTGAATTGAAAACAATCGAATTGAATCGAATCGAATCGTAAAGAGTCGAAAGTAATCGAATCGATTAGAAAAAAATCGAATCGAATCGAAAAGAATCTAATCGAATCGAAAAGAATCGAAAATATTCGAATCGATTCAAAAATAATCGAATTGAATCGAAAAGAATGAATCGAATCGAAAATGATTGAATTGGATCGAATCGAATCAAAAAGAATTGAAACAAATCAAAATTGATCGAATTGAATTGAATCGATTAGAAAAGAATCGAAAAGAATCGAATCGATTTGAAAATAATTGAATCGCATCAAAAAGAATCGAATCGAATCGAAAATGATCAAATTTAATCGAATCGAATAAAAAGAATCAAAAATAATCGAATCGATTTGAAAATGATCGAATCGAATCGAAAAGAATCGAATCGAATCGAAAATGATCAAATTGAATCGAATTGAATGAAAAGAATCGAAAATATTCGAATCGATTTGAAATGAATCGAATCGAATTGAAAATAATCGAATTGAATCAAATTGAATGGAAGAGAATTGAATCGTATAGAAAATACTCGAACAGAATCGAAAAGAATACAAAATATTCGAAACGAATGGAATCGAAGCGAAAATAATCGAATCGAATCGAATCAAAAATGATCGAATTGAATCGAATCGAATCGAAAAGATTTGAAAACAATCAAATCGATTTGAAAACAATGGAATCGAATCGAAAAGAATCGAATTGAATCGAAAAAAATCGAATTTAATTGAATCGAATCGAAAAGAATTGAAAATAATCGAATCGATTCGAAAAAATCTAATTGAATCGAAAAGAAACTAACAGAATCAAAAATGATCGAATTGAATCGAATCGAATCGAAAAGATTCAAAAATAAACGAATCGATTCAAAAACAATCAAATCAAATCGCAAAGAATCGAATCGAATCGAAAATGTTCGAATTGAATCGATCGAATCGAAAAGCCTCGACAATAATCAAATCGATTTGAAAATAATCGAATTGAATCGAAAAGAATCGAATCGAATCGAAAACAATGGAATGAATGGAATCGAATGAAAAGAATCGAAAATATTTGAATCGATTTGAA
Source organism: Urocyon cinereoargenteus (assembly GCA_032313775.1). NCBI lineage: Eukaryota > Metazoa > Chordata > Mammalia > Carnivora > Canidae > Urocyon > Urocyon cinereoargenteus. The sequence continues at coordinate 26,090 of JAVLSZ010000415.1, read as the reverse complement.
AAGATTTGAATCGAATCGAAAATAATCGAATTGAATCGAATTGAATGGAAGAGAATTGAATTGCATAGAAAATACTCGAACAGAATCGAAAAGAATACAAAATATTCGAAATGAATGGAATCGAAAATAATCGAATCTAATCGAATCAAAAATGATCGAATTGAATCGAATCGAATCGAAAAGAATCGATAACAATCGAATCGATTTGAAAACAACAGAATCGAATGGAAAAGAATCAAATTGAATCAAAAAAATTGAATTTAATTGAATCGAATCGAAAAGAATTGAAAATAATCGAATCGATTCGAAAAAAATCGAATCGAATCGAAAAGAATCTAATCGAATTGAAATTGATCGAATTGAATCGATTTGAATCGAAAAGATTCAAAAATAAACGAATCGATTCGCAAACAATCGAATCAAATCGCAAAGAATCGAATCAAATCGAAAATGATCGAATTGAATCGAATCAAAATGAAAAGAATCGACAATAATCAAATCGATTTGAATATAATCGAATCGAATCGAAAAGAATCGAATCGAATCGAAAACAATGAATTGAATCGAATCGAATGGAAAAGAATCGAAAATAATCGAATCATTCGAAAAAAATCTAATCTAATCGATAAGAATCTAATCGAGTCGAAAAGAATCAAACATAATTGAATCGATTCGAAAATAATCGAATCGAATCGAAAAGAATCAAATCGAATAGAAAATGATCGATTTTAATCGAATCGAATCGAAAAGAATCGAAAATAATTGAATCGATATGAAAACAACGGAATCGATATCGAAAAGAATCGAATCGAATCGATAATGATCGAATTGAATCGAATCGAATCGAAAAGAATCGATAATAATCAAATCGATTTGAAAAAAATCAAATTGAATCGGAAAGAATCGAATTGAATAAAAAAATCGCATTTAATTGAATCGAATAGAAAAGAATTGAAAATAATCGAATCGATTCGAATAAAATCAAATCGAATCGAAAAGAATCTAATCGAATCGAAAATGATCGAATTGAATCGAATCGAATCGAAGAGATTCAAAAATAAACGAATTGATTCGAAAACAATCGAATTAAATCGCAAAGAATCGAATCGAATCGAAAATGTTCGAATTGAATTGAATCGAATCGAAAAGAATCGACAATAATCAAATCGATTTGAAAATAATCGAATCGAATCGAAAAGAATCGACAATAATCAAATCGATTTGAAAATAATCGAATCGAATCGAAAAGAATCGAATCGAATCGAAAACAATGAATTGAATCGAATCGAATGGAAAAGAATCGAAAATAATCGAATCATTCGAAAAAAATCAAATCGAATCGAAAAGAATCTAATCGACTCAAAAAGAATCGAAAATAATCGAATCGATTGGAAAATAATTGAATCAAATCGAAAAGAACCGAATCGAATCGAAAATGATCGAATTGAATCGAATCGAATTGAAACGAATCAAAAATAATCGAATCGATTCGAAAAAAATCTAATCGAAATGAAAAGAATTGAAACAAATCGAAATTGATCGAATTGATTAGAATCGATTCGAAAAGAATCAAAAGAATCAAATCGATTTGAAAATAATTGAATCGAATCCAAAGAATCGAATCGAATCGAAAATGAACGAATTGAATCGAATCAAATGGAAAGAATCGAAAATAATCGAATCGATTTGAAAATAATCGAATTGAATCGACAAGAATCGAATCGAAAAAAATCAAGTCGAAAAGAATCGAAAATAATCGAATCCACTCGAATAGAATCAAAAATAATGGAGTTGACATGAATCGAATCGAAAATAATCGAATTGAATTGAAAAAAGTCAAATTGAATCGAATGGAATGGAATTGAAAAGAATCGAATCGAATCGAAAATACACTAATTGAATCGAATCGAAGCGAAAAGATTCGAAAATAATCGAATCGATTTGAAAATAATCGAATCGAAACGAAAAGAATTGAATTGAATCGAAAACAATCGAATTGAATCGAATCGAATCGAAAAGAATCGAATCGTTTCGAAAAAAATCAAATCGAATCAAAAAAAACATAATCGAATCGAAAAGAATCGAAAATATTCGAATCGGTTCGAAAATAATCGAATTGAATCGAAAAGAACGAATCGAATCGAAAATGATCGAATTGGATCAAATCGAATCGAAAAGAATGAAAAATAATCGAATCGAATCGCAAAGAATCGAATCGAATCAAAAATGATTGAATTGAAACGCATCGAATCAAAAAGAATCGAAACGAATCAAAATTGACCGAATTGAATTGAATCAATTCGAAAAGAATGGAAAAGAATCGAATCGAATTGAAAATAATTGAATCGAATAAAAAAGAATTGAATCGAATCGAAAATGATCAAATTTAATCGAATCGAATGAAAAGAATCGAAAATAATCGAATCGATTTGAAAATGATCGAATCAAATCGAAAAGAATCGAATCGAATCGAAAATGATCAAATTGAATCGAATCGAATAAAAAGAATCGAAAATATTCGAATCGATTTGAAAAGTTTCGAATCGAAAATAATCGAATTGAATCGAATTGAATGGAAGAGAATTGAATCGTATAGAAAACACTCGAACCGAATGGAAAAGAATACAAAATATTCGAAACGAATGGAATCGAAGCAAAAATAATCGAATCGAATCGAATCAAAATGATCGAATTGAATCGAATTGAATCGAAAAGAATTGAAAACAATCAAATCGATTTGAAAACAACGGAATCGAATCGAAAAGAATCGAATCGATAATCATCGAATTGAAATGAATCGAATCGAAAAGAATCGATAATAATCAAATCGATTTGAAAATAATCGAATCGAATCGAAAAGAATCAAATTGAATCGAAAAATATCGAATTTAATTCAATCGAATCGAAAAGAATTGAAAATAATCGAATCGATTCGAAAAAAATCGAATCGAATCGAAAAGAATCTAATCGAATCGAAAATGATCAAATTGAATCGAATCGAATCGAAGAGATTCAAAAATAAACGAATCGATTAGAAAACAATCGAATCAAATCGCAAAGAATCGAATCGAATCGAAAATGATCGAATCGAATCGAATCGAATCGAAAAGAATCGACAATAATCAAATCGATTTGAAAATAATCGAATCGATTCAAAAATAATCGAATTGAATCAAGAACAGTGAATCAACTCGAATCGAATGGAAAAGAATGGAAAATAATCGAATCGATTCGAAAAAATTTGAATTGAATCGAAAAGAAATTAATCGACTCGAAAAGAATCGAAAAGAATTGAATCGATTGGAAAACAATCGAATCAAATCGAAAAGAATCGAATCGAATCGAAAATGATCAAATTGAATCGAATCGAATCGAAACGAATCAAAAATAATCGAAACGATTCGAAAATAATCTAATCAAAACAAGAGGCTCTGCAGGGAGGGGGCTGCACGGCTCCTGGAACAGCTCCGCGGCGGCAGCTCCTGCAGAGGAAGAGGCTCCGCGGGCAGGAGGCTGCGCAGCTCCAGGAACTGCTCCGTGGCAGCGGCTCCCGCAGAGGAAGAGGCTCCGCGGGGAGGGGGCTGGGCAGCTCCGGGAACTGCTCCACAGCGGCGGCGACTCCCGCAGAGGAAGAGGCTCCGCGCGGAGGGGCTGCAAGGCTCAGGGAACAGCTCCCCCAGAAGACCAGCTGGACAGACAAGTTCCAGGGGAAGTCAAGGGACTTAAAGAAGACAGAATCAGAAGATACTCCCCCGTGTGTTTTGTATTTTTGGTTTTTTTGTTTTTTGTCTTTTGAGTTCTTTTTTGTTTTTGTTTTTGTTTTTTCTTTTTCCTTTTGATTTCTGATTGCTTCCCCCACCCCTTTTTTTTCACCTTTCTTTTTCCTTCTCTTCTCTTTTTTCATTCTTTCTTCCTTTTTTCTTGTTTCTTCTTCTTTTCCTCTTTTCTTTCCTTCTCCCTCTCTCTTTTTACCTTTTCCTAATACAACTTGCTTTTGGCCACTCTTCACTGAGCAAAATGACTAGAAGGAAAACCTCACCTCCAAAGAAAGAATCACAAACAGTCCTCTCTCCCACAGAGTTACAAAATCTGGATTACAATTCAATGTCAGAAAGCCAATTCAGAAGCACTATTTTACAGCTACTGGTGTCTCTAGAAAAAAGCATAAAGGACTCAAGAGACTTCATGACTGCAGAATTTAGATCCAATCAGGCAGAAATTAAAAATCAATTAAACGAGATGCAATCCAAACTAGAAGTCCTAACGACGAGGGTTAACGAGGTGGAAGAATGAGTGAGTGACATAGAAGACAAGTTGATGGCAAAGAGGGAAACTGAGGACAAAAGAGACAGGGAATTAAGAGACCATGAAGACAGATTAAGGGAAATAAACGACAGCCTGAGGAAGAAAAACCTACGTTTAATTGGGGTTCCCGAGGGCGCTGAAAGGGACAGAGGGCCAGAATATGTATTTGAACAAATCCTAGCTGAAAACTTTCCTAATCTGGGAAGGGAAACAGGCATTCAGATCCAGGAAAGAGAGAGATCCCCCCCTAAAATCAATAAAACCCGTTCAACACCTCGACATCTAATAGTTAAGCTTGCAAATTCCAAAGATAAAGAGAAGATCTTTAAAGCAGCAAGTGACAAGAAATCCCTGACTTTTATGGGGAGGAATATTAGGGTAACAGCAGACCTCTCGACAGAGACCTGGCAGGCCAGAAAGGGCAGGCAGGATATATTCAGGGTCCTACATGAGAAGAACATGCAACCAAGAATACTTTATCCAGCAAGGCTCTCATTTAAAATGGAAGGAGAGATAAAGAGCTTCCAAGACAGGCAGGAACTGAAAGAATATGTGACCTCCAAACCAGCTCTGCAAGAAATTTTAAGGGGGACTCTTAAAATTCCCCTTTAAAAAGAAGTTCAGTGGAACAATCCACAAAAACAAGGACTAAATAGACATCATGATGACACTAAACTCATATCTTTCGATAGTAACTCTGAACGTGAACGGGCTTAATGACCCCATCAAAAGGCGCAGGGTTTCAGACTGGATAAAGAAGCAGGACCCATCTATTTGCTGTCTACAAGAGACTCATTTTAGACAGAAGGACACCTACAGCCTGAAAATAAAAGGCTGGAAAACCATTTACTATTTGAATGATCCTCAAAAGAAAGCAGGGGTAGCCATCCTTATATCAGATAAACTAAAATTTACCCCGAAGACCATAGTGAGAGATGAAGAGGGACACTATATCATACTTAAAGGATCTATTCAACAAGAGGACTTAACAATCCTCAATATATATGCCCCGAATGTGGGAGCTGCCAAATATTTAAACCAATTAATAACCAAAGTAAATAAATACTTGGATATTAATTCAATTATACTTGGGGACTTTAATCTAGCTCTTTCCATACTAGATAGATCTGCTAAGCACAATATCTCCAAAGAAACGAGAGCTTTAAATGATACGCTGGACCAGATGGACTTCACAGACATCTACAGAACTTTACAACCAAACTCAACTGAATACCCATTCTTCTCAAGTGCACATGGATCTTTCTCCAGAATAGACCACATACTGGGTCACAAATCGTGTCTGAACCGATACCAAAAGATTGGGATCGTCCCCTCCATATTCTCAGACCATAATGCCTTGAAATTGGAACTAAATCACAACAAGAAGTTTGGAAGGACCTCAAACACATGGAGGTTAAGGACCATCCTACTAAAAGACGAAAGGGTCAACCAGGAAATTAAGGAAGAATTAAAAAGATTCATGAAAACTAATGAGAATGAAGATACAACTGTTCAAAATCTTTGGGATGCAGCAAAAGCAGTCCTAAGGGGGAAATACATCGCAATACAAGCAGCCATTCAAAAAATGGAAAGAACTCAAATACAAAAGCTAACCTCACACATAAAGGAGCTAGAGGGAAAACCAAAGATGGACCCTACCCCCAGCAGAAGAAGAGAGTTAATTAAAATTCGGGCAGAACTGAATGAAATCGAGACCAGAAGAACTGTGGAACAGATCAACAGAACCAGGAGTTGGTTCTTTGAAAGAATTAATAAGATAGATAAACCATTAGCCAACCTTATTAAAAAGAAGAGAGAGAAGACTCAAATTAATAAAATCATGAATGAGAAAGGAGAGATCACTACCAACACCAAGGAAATACAAACGATTTTAAAAACATATTATGAACAGCTATATGCCAATAAATTAGGCAATCTAGAAGAAATGGACGCATTCCTGGAAGGCCACAAACTACCAAAACTGGAACAGGAAGAAATAGAAAACCTGAACAGACCAATAACCAGGGAGGAAATTGAAGCGGTCATCAAAAACCTCCCAAGACACAAGAGTCCAGGACCAGATGGCTTCCCAGGGGAATTCTATCAAACGTTTAAAGAAGAAATCATACCTATTCTACTAAAGCTGTTTGGAAAGATAGAAGGAGATGGAATACTTCCAAATTCGTTCTATGAGGCCAGCATCACCTTAATTCCAAAACCAGACAAAGACCTCACCAAAAAGGAGAATTACAGACCAATATCCCTGATGAACATGGATGCAAAAATTCTCAACAAGATACTAGCCAACAGGATCCAACAACACATTAAGAAAATTATTCACCATGACCAAGTAGGATTTATCCCCGGGACACAAGGCTGGTTCAACACTCGTAAAACAATCAATGTGATTCATCATATCAGCAAGAGAAAAACCAAGAACCATATGATCCTCTCACTGGATGCGGAGGAAGCATTTGACAAAATACAGCATCCATTCCTGATCAAAACTCTTCAGAGTGTAGGGATAGAGGGAACTTTCCTCGACATCTTAAAAGCTATCTACGAAAAGCCAACAGCAAATATCATTCTCAATGGGGAAGCATTGGGAGCCTTTCCCCTACGAACAGGAACAAGACAGGGATGTCCACTCTCACCACTGCTTTTCAACATAGTATTGGAAGTCCTAGCCTCAGCAATCAGACAACAAAAAGACATTAAAGGCATTCAAATTGGCAAAGAAGAAGTCAAACTCTCCCTCTTCGCTGATGACATGATACTCTACATAGAAAACCCAAAAGCCTCCACCCCAAGATTGTTAGAACTCATACAACAATTTGGTAGCGTGGCAGGATACAAAATCAACACCCAGAAATCAATGGCATTTCTATACACTAACAATGAGACTGAAGAAAGAGAAATTAAGGAATCAATCCCATTTACAATTGCACCCAAAAGCATAAGATACCTAGGAATAAACCTAACCAAAGAGGTAAAGGATCTATACCCTAAAAACTATAGAACACTTCTGAAAGAAATTGAGGAAGACACAAAGAGATGGAAAAATATTCCATGCTCATGGATTGGCAGAATTAATATTGTGAAAATGTCAATGTTACCCAGGGCAATTTACACGTTTAATGCAATCCCTATCAAAATTCCATGGACTTTCTTCAGAGAGTTAGAACAAATTATTTTAAGATTTGTGTGGAATCAAAAAAGACCCCGAATAGCCAGGGGAATTTTAAAAAAGAAAACCATATCTGGGGGCATCACAATGCCAGATTTCAGGTTGTACTACAAAGCTGTGATCCTCAAGACAGTGTGGTACTGGCACAAAAACAGACACATAGATCAATGGAACAGAATAGAAAATCCAGAAGTGGACCCTCAAGTTTATGGTCAACTAATATTTGATAAAGGAGGAAAGACTATCCATTGGAAGAAAGACAGTCTCTTCAATAAATGGTGCTGGGAAAATTGGACATCCACATGCAGAAGAATGAAACTAGACCACTCTCTTTCACCATACACAAAGATAAACTCAAAATGGATGAAAGATCTAAATGTGAGACAAGATTCCATCAAAATCCTAGAGAAGAACACAGGCAACACCCTTTTTGAACTTGGCCACAGAAACTTCTTGCAAGATACATCCATGAAGGCAAAAGAAACAAAAGCAAAAATGAACTATTGGGACTTCATCAAGATAAGAAGCTTTTGCATAGCAAAGGATACAGTCAACAAAACTAAAAGACAACCTACAGAATGGGAGAAGATATTTGCAAATGACGTATCAGATAAAGGACTAGTTTCCAAGATCTATAAAGAACTTCTTAAACTCAACACCAAAGAAACAAACAATCCAATCATGAAATGGGCAAAAGACATGAAGAAAAATCTCACAGAGGAAGACATAGACATGGCCAACATGCACATGAGAAAATGCTCTGCATCACTGGCCATCAGGGAAATACAAATCAAAACCACAATGAGATACCACCTCACACCAGTGAGAATGGGGAAAATTAACAAGGCAGGAAACCACAAATGTTGGAGAGGATGCGGAGAAAAGGGAACCCTCTTACACTGTTGGTGGGAATGTGAACTGGTGCAGCCACTCTGGACAACTGTGTGGAGGTTCCTCAAAGAGTTAAAAATAGACCTGCCCTACGACCCAGCAATTGCACTGTTGGGGATTTACCCCAGAGACTCAGATGCAATGAAACGCCGGGACACCTGCACCCCAATGTTTCTAGCAGCAATGTCCACATTAGCCAAACTGTGGAAGGAGCCTAGGTGTCCATCGAAAGATGAATGGATAAAGAAGATGTGGTTTATGTACACAATAGAATATTACTCAGCCATTAGAAACGACAAATACCCACCATTTGCTTCAACGTGGATGGAACTGGAGGGTATTATGCTGAGTGAAGTAAGTCAATCGGAGAAGGACAAACAGTGTATGTTCTCATTCATTTGGGGAATATAAATAATAGCGAAAGGGAATATAAGGGAAGGGAGAAGAAATATGCGGGAAATATCAGCAAGGGAGACAGAACATAAAGACTCCTAACACTGGGAGACGAACTGGGGATGGTTGAAGGGGAGGGGGGCGGGGGGTGGGCCTGAGTGGGTGGCGGGCACTGACGGGGATACTTGATGGGATGAGCACTGAGAGTTATTCTGTATGTTGATAGATTGAACACCAATAAAAAATTTAAAAAAAAATCAAAAATAATCGAATCGATTTGAAAAAAATCGAATCGAATCGAAAAGAATCTAATCGAATCGGAAATGATCGAATTGAATCGAATCGAATCGAATAGATTCAAAAATAAACGAATCGATTCGAAAACAGTCGAATCAAATCGCAAAGAATCGAATCGAATAGAAATTGATCGAATTGAATCGAATCGAATTGAAAAGATTTGACAATAATCAAATCATTTAGAAAGTAATCGAATCGAATCGAAAAGAATCGAATCGAATCGAAAACAATGAATTGAATCGAATCGAATGGAAAAGAATCAAAAATAATCGAATCGAATCGAAAAAAGTCGAATTGAATCAAATGGAATGGAATTGAAAAGAATCGAATCGAATCGAAAATAATCTAATTGAATCGAATCGAATCGAAAAGAATCGAAAATAATCGAATCGATTTGAAAACAGTCGAATCGAATCAAAAAGAATCGAATTGAATCGAAAAGAATCAAATCGTATCAAATCAAATAAAAGAGAATCGAAAAAAATCGAATCGACTCGAAAAGAATCAAAAATAATTGAATTGACATGAATCAAATAGAAAATAATCGAATCGACTCGAAAAAACTTGAACTGATTCGAATGCAATGGAATTGAAAAGAATCAAATCGAATCGAAAATAATCGAATTGAATCGAATCGAATCGAAAAGAATGGAAAATAATCGAATCGATTTGAAAATAATCGAAGCGAATCGAAAAGAATCGAAACGAAAAAAATCAAATCGAAAAGAATCGAAAATAATCGAATCGACTCGAATAGAATTGAAAATAATTGAATTGACATTAATCGAATCGAAAATAATCGAATCGAAAAAAGTCGAATTGAATCAAATGGAATGGAATTGAAAAGAATCGAATCGAATTGAAAATGCTCTAATTGAATCACATCGATTCGAAAAGACTCGAAAATAATCGAATCGATTTGAAAATAATCGAATCGAATCGAAAAGAATCAAATCGAATCGAAAAGAATCAAATCGAAACAAATCAAATCGAAGAGAATCGAAAATAATCGAATCGAATCGAAAAGAATCGAAAATAATTGAATTGACATGAATCGAATCGAAAAGAATCGAATCGACTCGAAAAAACTCGAATTGAATCGAATGGAATGGAATTGAAAAGAATTAAATTGAATCGAAAATAACCGAATTGAATCGAATCAAATCGAAAAGAATGGAAAATAATCTAATTGATTCGAAAATAAAGGAAGCGAATCGAAAAGAATCGAATTGAATAGAAAACAATCGAATTGAATCGAATCGAATTGAAAAGAATCAAAAATAATCGAATCGATTAGAAAAAAATTGAATCGAATCGAAAAGAATCTAATCGAATCGAAAAGGATCGAAAATAATCGAATCGATTCGAAAAAAATCAAATCAAATTGAATTGAACGGAATCGAATCGAATTGAAAATAATCAAGTCAATTCGAATCAAATCGAAAAGATGCAAAAATAACCGAATTGACTCGAATCGAATTGAAAATAATCAAATCGAATCAAAAATAATCGAATTGTATCGAATGGAATCGAATTGAAAAGAATCGAAAATAGTCAAATCAAATCGAAAATAATTGAACTGAAACGAAAATAATTGAAACCAATAGAAAAGAATCGAATCGAATCAAAAACTGTTGAATCGAAAAGAATCGAATCAAATCGAATTGAAAATAATCAAAAAGAATCGAATTGAATCGAAAAGAAGCGAATCAAATCGAAAGTAATTGAATCTAAATGAAAAGAATTGAATAAAATCAAATTGAAAATAATCAAAAAGAATAGAATCGAAACGAAAAGAATCGAAAATAATCAAATCGAATCGAAAATAATTGAACCGAAACGAAAATGATTGAAACCAATCGAAAAGAATCAAATCTAATAAAAAACAGTCGAATTGAAAATAATCAAATCGAATCAAAAATAATCGAACTGAAATGAAAATAATTTATTCGAATCAAAAAGAATTGAATCAAATAAAAAAGAATCGAAAGTAATCGAAACGAATCGAAAAGAATCGACAAGAATTGAAAATAATCAAAATGAAACAAAAATAACCGAAAATAATCGATTCGAAAGGAAGGAATCGAATCGAATCGAAAAGAATCGAATCGAATAAAATGAAGCCAATCAAATCAAAAATAATAGAATCGAATTGAAAAGAATCGAATTGAATTGAATTGAAAATAATCGAAAAGAATCTAATCGAATCGAAAACAGTCAAATTGGAAATTATCAAATCGAATCGAAAAGAATCGAAAGTAATTGAAATGAATTGACAAGATTCGAAAAGAATTAAAAATAATCTAACTGAAATGAAAATAATTGAAAATAATCAATTCAAATCAAAAAGAATCAAATCGAAAAGAAGCGAATCAAATAAAAAATAATCGAATCTAATCGAAAAGAATCGAATCGAATCGAATTGTAAATAATCGAAATGAATCGAATCAAAACGAAAAGATTCGAAAATAATCAAATCGAATCGAAAATAATTGAACCGAAATGAAAATAATTGAAACCAATTGAAAAGAATCCAATCGAATCGAAAACAGTCAAATCGAAAATAATCAAATCGAATAGAAAATAATAGAACCGAAACGAAAATAATCGATTCGAATCAAAAAGAATCGAATTGAATCGAAAACAATCGAATCGAATCGAATTGAAAAGAATCGAAAATAATCGAACCGAATCGAATCGAAAAGAATCAAATCGAATCGAAAATAATCGAATCGAATCAAATCAAACAAATCGAAAAGAATTGAAAAAAATCGAATCGAAAAGAATCGAATCAAAAAAAAAAATAAAATAAAATAAAATAAAAAAAAAAAAAAAAAGAAAAGAATCGAATCGAATCGAAAATGATTGAATGGAATAGATTCGAATCGAAAGGAATCGAAAATATTTGAATCAAATCAAAACCAAAGGAATTGAATCCAATTGAAAATAATCAAATCGATTTGAATCAAATCAAAAAGAATAAAAAATAATCGAATGGACTCAAATCGAATTGAAAATAATCAAATCGAATGCAATCGGAAATAATTGAATTGTATGGAATGGAATCGAATCGAATCATAAATAATCGAATCGAATAGAAAAGAATCAAAAATAATCGAATCGAAATGAAAATAATCGAATCGAATCGAAAAGAATCTAATTGAATCGAAAATAATCGAATAGAATTGAATCGAATCGAAAATAATCAAATTGATTCGAAAAGAATCGAATCAAATCGAAAAGAATCGAATCGAATCAATAATGATCGAATTGAATCGAATCGAATCAAAAATAATCAAATCAAATTGAATTGAAAGGAATCGAATCGAATTGAAAATAATCAAATCGATTCGAATCAAATCAAAAAGATGCAAAAATAACCGAATCGACTTGAATCAAATTGAAAATAATCGAATCGAATAAAAAATAATCGAATTGTATCGAATGGAATCGAATCGAAAATAATTGATTCGAATCGAATCGAAACGAATCGAATCGAATTGAAAAGAATCAAATCGAATCAAATGAATCAAATCGAAAAGAATCGAAAATAGTCGAATAGACTCGAAAAGAATCGAAAATAATCGAATCGACTCGATCTCTTTTCGATTCGGTTCGAGTATTTTCTATACGATTCAATTCTCTTCGATTCAAATCGATTATTTTCGATTCGATTGGATTCTTTTCAATTCCATTCCATTCGATTCAATTCGATTTTTTTCGATTTGATTCGATTATTTTTGATTCGATTTGGGTCAATTCGATTATTTTCGATTCTTTTCAGGTCGATTCGATTATTTTCGATTCTTTTCGATTTGATTTGATTCGATTTGATTCTTTTCGATTCGATTCATTCGATTCCTTTTGATTTAATTCGAATCAATTATTTTTTATTCTTTTTGATTCGATTCGATTCCATCGATACAATTCGATTATTTTCGATTTGATTATTTTCAATTCGATTCGAGTCGATTTGGTTATTTTTATTATTTTCTATTTGATTCGAATCAATTTGTTTTCAATTTGATTCGATTCCTTTCAATTCAGTTTGATTCGATTATTTTCGATTCTTTTCGATTCGATTAGATTCAATTCGATCATTTTTTATTCGATTCGATTTGATTATTTTCGCTTCGATTCCATTCGTTTCGAATATTTTGGATTCTTTTCGATTCGGTTCGAGTATTTTCTATACGATTCAATTCTTTTCGATTCGATTCGATTATTTTCAATTCGATTCGATTATTTTCGAATCGATCCGATTATTTTTTATTCTTTTCGATTCGATTCGATTCAATTCGATTGTTTTCGATTCGATTCGATTCTTTTTGATTCGATTCGATTATTTTCAAATCGATTTGATTATTTTCGATTCTTTTCAATTCGATTCGATTCTCTTCGATCATTTTCTATTCGATTCGATTCTTTTCAATTCGATTCGATTGTTTTCGAATCGATTCGATTATTTACGATTCTTTTCGATTCAATTTGATTCAATTCGATCATTTTCAATTCGATTTGATTATTTTCGTTTCGATTCCATTCGTTTCGAATATTTTGGATTCTTTCGATTCGATTCGAGTATTTTCTATACGATTCAATTCTCTTCGCTTGGGCTCTGGTGGCTGAGGAGTCCGCTCCAGGTTCCCCCTCTCCCTCGGCCCCTCCCCACTGCACCCTCTATCAAGTAAATCTTCTCAAATTCAACATGAAGACATGTGAGCATCTTTTTCCCCCCTGCAGAGGTGCCTTCGTGTGTGTTACCACCGTGTAAATGCCTTTCACAGACCCACCGGGAGTCCTACCAGAAACCCCTATTCCTTGATATTTATTGAAGTACAGTCGACACACACAAGGTGACAGTCGTTTTAGGGCTACAACTAGTGACTTGACAATTCTGTGCCTTACTCAGCTCTCCCCACAAGAAGTGGCATCACCCTCTGTCCCTGTACAAATTTGTCACAACAGTACAGACTCTATTCCCTAGGCTGTACTTTCTAAATTTCTGTGACTTATTTATTTGAGAACCAGACGCTTATAGCTGTTACTATTGTTCATCTATGTTGCCCATGTCCTACCATGACCCTCTGTCCATCAGTCAGCAGGATCCATCACATTAACCAGAGAAAGGACATGGGGCAGCCTGGATGGTTCAGCAGGTTAGCACCTGCCTTCAGCCCAGGGCGTGATCCTGGAGTCCTGAGATCGAGTCCCACGTCGGGTTCCCTACATGGAGCCGCCTTCTCCCTCTGCCTGTGTCTCTGCCTCTCTCTTTCTCTGCCTCTCTCTCTTTCTCTGTCTCTCAAGGATATGTAAATAAAATCTTTTTAAAAAAGAAAAACAAGAGAAAGGACAAAAAGCATAGGATCCTCTCAAGAGTTGCAGAAAAAGCATTTGACAAAATACAACATCAAAAGCCTAGTGGGTTTTGAGGAAATTTCTATCAACAGAATAAAGGCCACTAGGAAGGCCCACAAGTGCCTTCATCCTCAAGGGTGAAAACCTGAAATCATCTCCCCTGAGCAGGAACAAGCCAAGGAGGTCCCGTCTCAGCGCTGGAAGTCCTAATGTAGTCAACAGACAGAAAACAGCAAAGGTTCCACACCTGGACGGGGGACGTCACACTGTCCCCATTTGCTGAAGACACAGTACTAGAAACAGGAAACCCAAGAGCCTCCACCCAAACCTGTTAGAACTAAGGAGTGAGTTCAGTAAAGTCATGGGACACAACCTGACCCTACAGAGCTCAGTAGCCTTGCTGTGTCCCGACAATGAGCACTCAGGAAGGAAATGAAGGACGTGACTTCTTTTTAAGGACCATCACAGAGATTAAATAATGAGACTGATCTGAAGGAGCACAAGACATGTGCATTGAGCCATACCAGACTCTGGGAGGCCATCCTGGGCTCGTGGGGTGGGACCTCATCTTGTGAAAATGTCCGCAGTTCCTGAAGCCACCCTCAGTTTCAATGTCATTCCAATCAAAATCATGGTGGCAGATCTTAGAAATAGGAAAAAAAAACCATAACATCCATCCACCCCCACAAATGACCCTGGAGAGCAAATCAGTATAGAAGAAGCAAGACAGAGTGGGACGCAGCACTTTCCTATTTCAAAGGATGTCACAGAGACACAGGATAAAGCAGTGTGGTTCTCGGGCCCCCGGCTGGCTCCGTCGGTTAAGCATCCGACTCCTGACCTCACCTCTGGTCCTGATCTCGGGGTCCTGAGTTCTAGCCCTGGGCTGGGCCATGGACGAGGCGTGGTGCCTGCTTGAACAAACCAGACCCAAGGTGGGTGGTCCTGGCATAAGCTGAAGGAGCAGAACAGAGAGTCCAGAAGGAAATGTGCTCTGATACAACTGATTTTTTTCATTTAATTTAAACCCAATGAATTAACGTATAGTGTATTATACTTTCAGGGGAAGAATTCAGGTATTCACCAGTTGGAGATAACAGCAGTGCTCTTGACATAACTTGCCCTCCTTCATGCTGGTACCCTGTTATGCCCTCCCCCCTCCCCTCCCCTCCAGCGACCCGCAGTTTGTTTCCTATCATTAAGAGTCTGTATTTCCTGCCTCTGTTTCATTTTATTTGCTTTTCCTTCCCTTCACAGATGTTCATCTGCTTTGCTTCTTTAATTGCACCTATGAATGACACCACACGGTCATTCTCTTTCCCGACTGACTTATTTCACTTAACATGATCCCTCTAGTTCTATCCAAGTCATTGCAAATGGCAAGATTTCCTTCTCTTTGATAGCTGAGTACCATTCCTCTCTCTATGACCATCATGTATCTCCCATCCTCTTTATCCATCATCTGCCGGAGGGCACCGAGGCTCCTCCCACAGTGTGGCTACTGTGGACCCGGCTGCTGTGGACATTGGGGTGCAGGAGTCCCGAGTCTCACTGCATCTGTATCTTCAGAGTGAGCTCCAGGCCATGCACCTGCTGGTCGCAGGGCAGCTCTATTGGTAACTTCCTGAGGAGCCTCCACACTGTTTCCAGGCTGCTCTACCAGCCCACGGTCCCACCCACAGTGGAAGAGGGTTGAGTAAATTTTGAAGGACGTGGTAAAAGTCTGCTCCACCTTTCATTTCGTGTCCTGTGGGTTCCAATTCATTATCCTTAAGTATTTCTGGGGAAGCCGGGTGTTGGGCTCCATTTCAATGAGATGTTTCCAACCTAACAGGCCACAGCTGGAGCCCGGAAGGAGGCAGGTGCGGCCCAGCAGGGGCACGCCGCCTCCTGAGGGCCTCCTGTAATGCCTGAGCGACCCGCAGGGAACACCCTAGCACAGGCCCCGCCCAGCGGGCACGCATGAGCAGTAGGCCTCTTCCGCCTGCACTAACAGGAGCCCGCCTGTGCTGGGGAGGCCCGAGGAGGACATGGGGACGCGTCCACGCTGATGACCCGCAGCCTCCTCAAGACCCGCGGTGAGTCTTCAGGGGGACATTGGGTCGAGTTCATGGTGACAGGATCCCCGGTCTCCTCAGGACCTGCGGTGAGGCTTCAGTAAGATGTGGGCCCGCATCCACGCTGACAGGAGCCCCTGGGCCACCTCAGGGCCCCCGCAGAGGCTTCAGTAAATTGTGGGCCCGCATCCAGGCAGACAGGAGCCCCTGGGCTGCCTCAGGAACCACAGGGAGGCTTCAGGAAGATGTGGGCCCGCATCCACTCTGACAGGAGCCCCTGGGCCACCTCAGGACACGCGGGGAGGCTTCAGGAAATTGTGGGCCTGAATCCACGCAGACAGGAGCCCCTGGGCTGCCTCAGGTCCCACGGGGAGGCTTCAGGAAGATGTGACTCCGTGTCCAATCTGGCAGGAGCTCCCAGGGCCCTCAAGACATAAGTTGAGGCTTCTGGAAGCTGGGTGCCGCATTCACAGTGACAAGAGCCCTGGCCTCCTAAGAGCCCCTGGATACGCTTCACGAGGACATGGGGCCACGTCACCACAACCGTACTTCTGTTTCTTGGTTTGCATCTCTCATCCCCCCTCCACGCCTTTGCCAGTTTGTTTGGTTTCTTAAAATTCACATGTGAATTCAATCGTATGGTATTTGGTATCTGTTTTTCTCTGATTTCATTTAGGATAGGTCGTTTCCACTTCTCCCACGTCATTGTAAATGGCTTTATTTCATCCCTTCTGATGATCGAGTGATGTCACAGTGTGTATATTTACCACATCGTCTCTGCCCATTCATCTGTCGATGGACATCTGGGCTGTATCCACAGTTTGGCTGTTGTTGATAACACTGCTACAAACACTGGGCGGTGTGTCTCTCTTCGAATCCACTAAACTACTTTTGTATCCTCGGGGTAAATACCTAGCTGTGCAATTTTGGAATCGAAGGGTAGCTCTATTTTTAACTTCTTTTCTTATAATTTTTTATGATAGTCACAGATAGAGAGAGAGAGAGAGAGGGAGGGAGAGGCAGAGACACAGGCAGAGGGAGAAGCAGGCTCCATGCACCAGGAGCCTGACGTGAGATTCGATCCCGAGTCTCCAGGAGCGCGCCCTTGGCCATAGGCAGGCAACAAAGCGCTGCGCCACCCTAGGATCCCCTTTTTTAACTTTTCAAGGACCCTCCACACTGTTTTCCACCCTGGCTGCACCTGATCGCATGCCCACCAGGAGTGTAAGGGGGCTCCCCCTTCTCGATAGCCTCCCCAACACCTGTTGTTTCTTGTGTTGTTAATTTTAGTCATTCTGATGGCTGTCAGGTGACATCTCATTGTGGTTTTGGTTTGCATTTCCCTGATGATGGGTGACGCTGAGTGTCTTTCCGTGTGTCTGGCGGCCATCTGGATGTCTTGTCAGAGACAAAATCCATGCATGTCTTCTGCCAATCTGTGGTTGGATAATTTGTGTTTAGGATGCTGAGATTTATGTTTGCTTTATGTATTTTGAATACTAACTCTTTATTGGATGTGTTGTTTACAAATATCTCCTCTCATTTTGTATGTTGCCTTTTAGCGTTGGTTGTTTCCTTCACTTTGTGGAAGCTTTTCAATTTGATGAAGTCCCAATAGTATTTTTGCTTTCGTTTCCCTCGCCTCTGAGGCATAACCTGAAAGAAGATCCAATGGCCAATGTCAAAGATGTTGCTGCCCATCTTTTCTTCTTTTTATGGTTTCAGGTCTCACATTTAGGTCTTTCATCCATTTTGAATTTATTTTTTATATATATGGTGTAAGAAAGTGGTCCAGTTTCATTCTTCTGCATGTGGCTGCCTGGTTTTCCCAACACCATTTGTTCTTATCCTGGGGTCAGGGTTAGTGTTTGTTGAAGAGACTGTCTTGGTGCCATTGGATATTGCTTCCTGCCTTGTTGTCGATTAATGGATCATAGAGTTACAGGTTTGTATCTGGTTTCGGCTTTCCATTCTGTTCTATTGATCTAAGCGTCTCCTGTTTGGAGATTCTTGATTGCTGATTCAATTTCTTTGCTGCTTATCTGTCTGTTCAAGTTTCTTATTTCTTCCTTTTTCATTCTTGCAATGCTATATATATCCATGAATTGATCAATTTATTCCAGGATCTAGGTTGCTGGCATATAATTTTTCATAATGTTCTCTTATAATCGTTTGTATTTCTCTAGTGTTGGTTATTATTTCTCTTTTCTCATTTGTGATTTTATTTGGATCCTTTCTCATCTTTTTATCTCTTTTCTTTTTAAAATATTTTGTTTATGTTTTCATGAGAGACACAGAGAGGCAGAGGTATAGGCAGAAGGAAAATGAGGCTCCATGCGGGGAGCCTGATGTGGGACTTGATCCTGCAGGACCCCGGGATCATGACCTGAACCAAAACAGATATTCAACCCCTGAGGCACCTAGGCATTCAAGATCCTGTTTCTTAAGCCACTCTGATACCCTATATTTTGGATTGAAGCATTCAGTCTATCAGCATTCAGAGTGATTATTGAACGATATGAACTTAGTGCCCTTGTGTTACTGGTAGGGTTTGTGTTTCTGGGGACGTTCTTGGGTCCTTTCTAGTCTTTGTTGCTTTTGGTCTCTTTTTTTCCCCCACTAGAAGAGTCCCTCTTAAAATTCCTAACTGGACTGGTTTAGTGGTCATGAACTCCTTTATATTTTGCCTGTCTGGGAAACTCTTTATCTCTCCTTCTATCCCAAAGGACACACTTGCTGAAGAAAGAACTCATACAAATTGGACACCAAAAAAAGATAATTAAAAACATAAAATAAATTTTTGCTATTATGATTGAGGAAAAAGGCATTTAGGCAGAAAACCAGAAGCTAAAGAGAGGAGGACAGATTTCACCATCCGTAGTCTTCACAGGGACATGGTGTCCTTTCCTAGGAGTGCCCCCACCTCCGTAGGATGCTTTCTGCCCCTCTGCGCTCCTTGCTGGAACCCAGCAGGCACATCTCAGTGCCTCCAGGACCTCTGCATTCATGGTTTATAGCGTCTTCCATGTATCCTATTGGGGACCACAGCGTCGTATATGTAACTATCTGGGTGCTGTTTGACAACATTGGGGGGATTCCGACTTTTGTTGGTTTTGGGGTGTGTGTGTGTCTATCACATGCAGCTATCACGTGCAGCTATCTAATCCTCTGGCTGGGTCACCCAAATGCTGCAATGGTTGGAACAACATTTCTGGTGCTTGCCCAGGGTGGCTAGCTGGGCTCTCCTGGCCAACCCGTGGATCGCTCATGCAGTGACTTTCTGCTGGAGGGTCAGCTGAGCTGGAAGTTCCAGCCTGGCCACATTCCCATGTTCAGCAGTCGGTCCCGCCAAGCCCGGCTGCTTCTCTTCTCCAGGATGCCTCTCCAGCAGGGAGCCAGAACTCGCGGCTGCCCCGCTGGGAGCTCCTGAGGAGCCGGTTGTACATGGCGAGGAGACATGGGGCTGCCTTTGTGTGGGAGTCGGTGTGGGGACCGGGCTGGGATTCCTCGGTCCCCTGTGCTGCCTGGCCTTCAGGCTGAGCCCAATGCTCACCCAGCCCCTACTCGCTAGGGCGAGGAGGGTGCCCTACACACGCTGGTGTGAGAGATCCAGCACCACAAGGTGTGCACGCTGAGTCCACCTGGTGGGGGTGGCCCAGGTGCATGAGATGCAAGTGTGGGACCCACGAAATTTAACCACTCTGTCCAAATTGGGGATTTGTCCCCAATCCCTGGACAAGCAGAGCAGGACTGCTTCCATTTTGTGCTACACCCGTCACCGCCGTTATGACCCACACATGACCTGCTTAAGGCACTGCCCTGCCCTACTCAAGGCACTGGGCACACCCTAATTGGGAAGTGACTCATAACAATGTAACCCTGCTTTGTGCCCCCCAAAACTGTGTGCAGATTCTGATCAAAGTAATAGGCCAGCTCAAGTGAATACAATAGGGTAAGGTGTAATTCAGTCGGCCACCTGCGTGTGGACCCACATGACTGTGCAACTTTCTGTGTATCCACTGGCCCCTATAAAGCTGCTAAGCCTGTTAGTCTCAGGGTCCAAATCCCTGCTCTGCTGTGTCGGGTGCACTTGGACCCAAGCTTGAGCTTATAAAGAAACCCTCCTGTGTTTGCATCGGTGTCGGCTCCTTGGTGGTTTGCCGGATTCACAATCTAGGGCACAACAAAAAGGCCTGCCTTCCTGACATCTTTTTCAGGGCCCCGCTGACCACCCCACTGGCCCTCTGTACCCCAGGCACACAGGCACGGGGATGCAGGGACGGGAGGAAGTGCCTCGGAACACGGCCAGCTCTGGCCCCCTGGACAGAGGAAGCACAGACCTCCCAGGTCGCTTTGCACAGACCCTGGTGACCTAAGGCTCCCTGGCTGTCACTCTGTCCCAGCCCCTGCTGGCCCTCGTGGCACAGGCTGAGTCCCAGTAAAGTCTGTGGGGTCCTGACCCTGGCATCTGGACGCCCCTGGAAGGCACGTGGGGACGTCAGCTGTCTGTGCCTGACGGCGCCCATGCAG
The DNA here is from genome assembly GCA_032313775.1 of Urocyon cinereoargenteus. NCBI lineage: Eukaryota > Metazoa > Chordata > Mammalia > Carnivora > Canidae > Urocyon > Urocyon cinereoargenteus. The sequence goes on along the minus strand of JAVLSZ010000415.1, from coordinate 5,072 downwards.
GCGCCGGTTGGGGCCTGGGTGGTGCCCCCTCCTCCTCTCTGGGAGTCTCTCCACGCCCCATGCACAGTGATTTCGGAGACACAGAAACAGGCTGGCTGTGCATTTTCGCACCACAACAATTTATTGACTTTTTACAGCAAAGGGTGTGCATGTTCCGCTGGGGAGGGAGACCTTTCTGTCTTTTAGGAGAGGGTAAGAATAACACGGGGTTGAGGGCGGGTGCTGGAGTCCCCCACCTGGGATCATGTGTGGACCTGGGTGGGGCATATGTCCTGAGGTTTCACCCTGATAGACGGTTCTGTGGACAGCAGTCCTGAACTGGACCTGCAGCTCATGGGCTCTTGCGATGGGTCCCTGCACAGCAGCTGGACCCCGGCCTCGGGGCCCCTGGGGCCCCAACACCTGGAGGAGCCTGCCTCCTGGTGTGGGAGCGGGTGGGACCCACCGGCCTACCCCTGCTCTCCCCACCCTGGGGTGTCCCGGGATCCCCAGTGCTGCCCTAGTTCAACGACCTGGATCTGTGGGGCATGCTGAGGGCCCAGGAGGCCACATCCAGCTGTGAGAGGGCTTGCTCAGCCTGGGGCCAGTATCCAGGGCTGGCCAGGTCCATGGGGGGCTGAATCCCATTAGTGTTTGTGTTGGGCCTTGGGGAGGCTCAAAGCACCCTGGCCCCCACAGAGCCTGGGGCCAGGCCAGCCCTGGTCCCTCTGAGTTAGGGGCGGGTGTCCTGTGCAGGGTGTGTCACCCTCCAGGAGGGACAGTGGGCAGAGGCAGGGCACAGTGGGTCCTCTGCATCACTGATCTGCACCCACCCTGTCGGGGGCTCCCTGCTTCCCCTCCTCCCTGCAACCCCTGGGTACCCTAAGCACGGGACACCGTGCTTCAGTTGGGATCAGGGTATCTAGAGAACGCTGGGAAGGCTGAGCATGTCCCACAGGGGGAGCTGCACCGGGTCCATGCTTGGGGACGATGTTGTGGGGGTTGATGGTATGAGTTCAGGAGTATGATGGTGGTGGAGTGTGGGGGGTGATGTAGGGGGGACGGTGTTCGGGTTTAGTGTGGGTGGGGATTGTGTGGGGCTGTGTGGGTGTAAGGGGGATGGTGTTAGGGGGATGCCATGGGGATGATGGTGTAGGGGGATGCTGTGGGGGTGGGGAATGAGGGGATGGCGTGGGTGGCCTGCGGACACAGGGCATCCCCTTTCTCTAAGATGCACACGGAGACATCTACAGATAAAGGAGACCTCAGTCTGGGGTTTGCTGTAAAACCTGCCCTTGGGGCCCTGAGTGGTCAGTGCAGGGCCCTAGCTGGACGTGTGCTAACGCTGAACTTAAATTGGAATGGTCTTAATTTTCACAGCCTCCACGCCTCCTGTCCCATCCTATCTAGCTCCTTCCCCGTTCCCTGGAGCTCCTAAGAGAGCAATTTCAAATGACCTCAGCGTGGCAGCCTGTGTTGGGGCACAGGACCAGGGATTTGGTATCAGGAAGACCTGGAGCGTGGGCGTCATGGCTATGTAGCAGCATTTGATGCTACAGAATCTTATTACCTAAGGCTATCATGACAACTGACTTTGTACATAGACAAGCTCTCCTTTGTCTTTATAAGATGAAAAGTGAGTCAAAGCATTTTTTCTCTGCCCATATGATTGCTAGGATTCCAATCTGAGATGTATTGCCTGATAATAAGGATAATTTACTATCTGTAGTACTATAGTTAAAATATACTGACACAAGTAATTCAGAGGGATGAGGGTTCTCATCTCTTTCTTCACAGCTCAGTCACTCATCACGAAATTCATCTTTATGGATTTGGAAAGAACTGAGAGACATTACGCCCAATGATCCTATTATTATGTGAAGGATTCTTCCCTGAGATTCTTCCCCTGTTTCAACTGACACTGAAACACTGTGAACTCTTTGGAAGACAAATGTCAAGGAAATAAATGTTATGCATTGCTAATATTAAATGCACTTGCAATATGGTATCTATTATAATAGAAGTATTTTTATCTGATTTTTGCTATTTATTATCCTTTCCTGCTTTTCTGGTTTAGGAGTCATTATACATGTTCATAAGTGTTTTTCTTTCCTTCTGATATAAAATTCTTACTTTGTTCCCATCGAGGGAACTCTTTAAGAATGAGGCAAAAGTTAATTAAACTATTCTTAAAGTGTCTTCACACTTGGAGCCTGATTCATTTAAGTCAATTATTAAAATAAATGTTATTTATTAGAAAAAATAATCTATATTCAAATTTCCTTAGTTTTTGCTAAGTTACCATCCCTTATATCACATTCCATTTGTCCTCCTTTTTTTTTTTTTATGACAGGCACACAGTGAGAGAGAGAGGCAGAGAAACAGGCAGAGGGAGAATCAGGCTCCATGCACCGGGAACCCGATGTGGGATTCAATCCCGGATCTCCAGGATACCGCCCTGGCCCAAAGGCAGGCGCGAAAACACTGCGCCACCCAGGGATCCCGTGTCCCCATGTTTTCTTAGGCTCCTCTGGATTGTGACAGTCTTTCAGCCTTTCCTTGTTGTTGTTGAACTGGAACACTTTGAGAAGTAGAATATTCTGTGAAATTTCCCTCAGTTGGGACATGTCGGTTGTTTATCTCATGATTGAACTCGTTTTTTGGACTATATACAGAGATATACTGCATTTTTATTATATCATATGAAGCATAGATGCTATCAGCATGATTCATCAGTCTTGGTATCGATCTGATCATCTTGCTGAGGTAGTGTTTGTCAGGTTTCTCCATAGTAAAGTGATTCTTCTTATTATTATCATTATGTTATTATTACTATTATTATTATTATTTTAACCCTTTCATAATATATTTTGTAGAAGGAAGTTACTATGTATATTCCACACATAAGAGTGAGAAGCTATGCTCATCAACTTGAGGGTGGAATGTCTGCACAAATTTTTGAAATTCTTCTAGATGGGAGATTTCTCTTCCTTCTGGGTTTGTTTGTTGTTTCTTTTTCAAAGATGGTATTTATTTATTTGAGAGATAGAAGAGAGAAAAAGCATGAGCGAGAGGAGCAGAGGGAGAGGGAGAGGCAGGTTCCCTGCTGAACAGGGAGCCTGCTGTGGGACCTGGATTATGATCTGAGCCTAAGGTAGAAGGTTCACTGACTGAGCCACCCAGGTGCCTTCTTTCTTTCTTTCTTTCTGTCTGTCTGTCTTTCTTTCTTTCTTTCTTTCTTTCTTTTTCTTTTTTTATTAATATATTTATTTTTTTAATGGTGTTCAATTTGCCAACATACAGAATAACACCAATTACTCAACCCGTCAAGTGCCCCCCTTAGTGCCCATCACCCATTCACCCCCACGCCCCGCCCTCCTACCCTTCCATCACCCCTAGTACATTTCCCAGAAATAGGAGTCTTTGTGTTCTGTCTCCCTTTCTGATATTTCCCACACATTTCTTTCTCCCTTCCGTCATATTCACTTTCACTATTATTTATATTCCCAAATGAATGAGAACATACAATGTTTGTCCTTCTCCGATTGACTTACTTCACTCAGCATAATACCCTCCAGTTTCCATTCACATTGAAGCAAATAGTGGGAATTTGTCATTTCTAATGGCTGAGTAATATTCCATTATGTACGTAAACCACATCTTCTTTATCCATTCATCTTTCGATGGACACTGAGGCTCCTTCCACAGTTTGGCCATTGTGGACATTGCTGCCTTAAACATCAGAGAGCAGGTGTCCCGGCATTTCAATGCATCTGAATCTTTTGGGGTAAATCCCCAACAGTGCAACTGCTGGTTCGTAGGGCAATTCTATTTTTAACTATTTGAGGAACCTCCACACAGTTTTCCAGAGTGCCTGCACCAGTTCACATTCCCACCAGCAGTGTAAGAGGATTCCCTTTTCTCCGCATCCTCTCCAACATTTGTGGTTTCCTGCACTGTTAATTTTCCCCATTCTCACTGGTGTGAGGTCCTATCTCATTGTGGTTTTGATTTGTATTTCCCTGATGGCAAGTGATGCAGAGCATTTTCTCATGTGTATGTTGGCCTTGTCTATGTCTTCCTCTGTGAGATTTCTGTTCATGTCTTTTGCCCATTTCAAGATTGGATTGTTTGTTTCTTTGGTGTTGAGTTTAAGAAGTTCTTTATAGATCTTGGAAACTAGCCGTTTACCTGATACGTCATTTTTAAATATCTTCTCCCATTGTGTAGGTTGTCTTTTAGTTTTGTTGACTCTGTCCTTTGCTGTGCAAAAGCTTCTTATCTCAATGAACTCCCAGGAGTTCATTTTTGCTTTTGTTTCTTTTGCATTCATGGATGAATCTTGCAAGAAGTTACTGTGGTCGAGTTCAAAAAGGGAGTTGCCTATGTTCTCCTCTAGCATTTTGATGGACTTTTGTCTCACACTTAGATCTTTCATCCATGTTGAGTTTATCTTTGTGTCTGGTGAAAGAGAGTGGTCTAGTTTCATTCTTCTGCATGTGGATGTCCAATTTTCCCAGCACCATCTCTTGAAGAGACTGAATTTCTTCCAGTGGATAATCTTTCCTCCTTTATCGAATATTTGTTGTCCATAAAGTTCAGGGTCCACTTCTGGGGTCTCTATTCTGTTCCATTGATCTCTGTGTCTGTTTTTCTGCCAGTACTACACTGTCTTGATGACCACAGCTTTGTAGGTCAACCTGATATCTGGCATTGTGATGCTCCCAGATATGGTTTTCTTTTTTAAAATTGCCTGGGTATTCTTTTCTGATCCCACAAATCTTAAAATAATTTGTTCTAACTCTCTGAAGAAAGTCCATGGTATTTTGATAGGGATTGCATTAAACGTGTAAATTGCCCTGGGTAACATTGACAGTTTCACAATATTAATTCTGCCAATCCATGAGCATGGAATATTTTTCCATCTCTTTGTGCCTTCCTCAATTTCTTGCAGAAGCGATCTATACTTTTTAGGGTATAGATCCTTTACGAATTTGGATAGGTATATTCCCAGGTGTCTTATGTTTTTGGGTGCAATTTTAAATGGGATTGACTCCTTAATTTCTCTTTCTTCAGTCTCATTGTTAGTGTAT
>JAVLSZ010000414.1:0-77212 GCA_032313775.1 Urocyon cinereoargenteus | reverse complement strand
CCATACGCTAACCCTATCCGTACACTAACCCTAACCTTAACCCTAAACCTAACCCTAAACTGAACTCTAATCCTAACCCGTACCCTAACCCTAACCCGTACCCTAACACTAACCCTAACCCTAACACTAACCCTAAACTGTTCTCTAACCCTAAACCTAAACCTAACTCTAACCCTGACCCGTAATATAACCCTAACCCGTACCCCAACACTAACACTAACCTACCCCGTACTCTAACCCTAAACCTAGCCCTAAATCTAACCCTAACCTGTCCTGTAACCCTAACCCTAACCCTAACCCTAACCCATAGAGTAACCCTAACGCGTACCCTAACCCTAACCCTAAACCTAAACCTAACCCTAACCCATACAGTAACCCTAACGTGTACCCTAACCCTAACCCTAACCCTTAACCTAACCCTAACCTTGACCCTAAACCTATCTCTAACCCGTACCCTAACCCTAAACCGTACCCTAACCCTAACCCTAAACCTAACCCTTACCCTAACCCTAAATGTAACCCTAACCCGAACCCAAACCCTAACCCTAACACGTACCCTAACCCTAACCCTAAACCTAACCCGCACACTAAACCTAATATAACCGTAGACCTAACACCTACACTAAACCTATCTCGTACCGTAAACTTAACCCTAACCCGTAACGTAACCCTAACACTAACCCTAACCCTAAACCTAACCCGTACCCTAACCCTACCCATAGCCTAAGCCTAACTCTAACCCTAACCCCTAACCTCTAACCCTAACCCTAACCCTTACCCTAAACCTTACCCAAACGGTAAACCTAACCCGTACCCTAACACTAACCAACCCGTACTCTAATCCTAACCCAAATCTAACCCTAACCCGTACCCTCACCCTTCCCGTAGCCTAACCCTAACTCTAACCCTAACCCCTAACCCTAACCCTAACCCTAACCCTTACCCTAACACGTACCCAAACGGTAAACCTATACGTACCCTAACACTAACCCAAACCCGTACTCTAACCATAACCCTAACCTTAACCCTAACCCGCACCCGAAACTTAACCCAAACCATAACCTTTAACCGTAACCTAACCCTAACCCATACCCTAATCCTAACCCTAACATTAACCGTAAGCCTAACTCATACCCTAACCCTAAAACTAACCCGTACCCTAACCCCAACCCTAAACTTAACGCGTACACTAACACTAACCCTAACCCTAACCCTGACCCAAAACCTAACCCTAACCGTACACTAACCCTAACCCTAACACTAACCATAACACTAACACTAACCCTAACCAGTAGTCTAACCCTAAACGTAACCCTAACACTAACCCTAACCCCCTACTATAATCCTAACCCTAAACCTAACCCTTACCCTAACCCTAACTTGTACCGTAACCCGAACCTGTACCCAACCCTAAACCTAACCCTAAACCTAACCCTAACCCTGACCCTAAGCATAACCCTAATCCCGTACCCTAACCCTACCCTAACCCGCATCCTAAACCTAACACTAAACCGAGACCTAACCCGTAGCCTAACCCTAACCCATACCCTAACACTAACCCATACCTTAACCCTAACACTAACCCCAACCCTAACCCGTACGCTAACCATAACCCTAACCCATAACCTAACCCTAACCCGTACCCTAACCCTAACCCAGGGCCTAAATCTAAACCGCACGGTATACTTAACCCTAACCCTAGACATAACCCGTTCCCTATCCTATCCCGTACCCTAACCCTAGTCCTAACCCGTATCCTAACCGTAACCTTAACCCTAACCCGTACCCTAACCCTAACCCGCACCGAAACCTATCCCTAACCCGTACCCTAACCGTAACCCGTTACCTAAACCTAACCCTAACCTTAAACTTAACCCATACACTAACCCTATCCTATACCCTAAACCTAACCCTAACCCGTACCCTAACCCTAAATCTAACCCTAACCCTATCCGTACACTAACCCTAACCCTAACCCTAACACTAACCCTAACCCGTACTCTAACATTAACCCTAACCCTAAACGTAACCCTAACCCGTACTCTAACCCTAACCCATACCCTAACACTAACCCTTACCCTAACTGTAAACCTAAACCGTACCCTAACCCTAAACGTAACCCTAAACTGTACCCAAACCCTAACCCTAACACGTACCCTAACCCTAACCTTAACCCTAACCCGCACACTAAACCTAACCCTAACCCTACACCTAACACGTACACTAACCCTATCCTGTACCATAACCTTAACCCTAACCCGTACCGTAACCCTAACACTAAACCTAACCCTAACACTAACCCGTACACTAACCCTAACCCGAACCCTAACTCTAACCCTAACCCGTACCCTAAACCTACACGTAGCCAAACCCTAACCCTAACCCTAACCCCTAACCCTAACCCTAAATCTAACCCTTACCCTAAACCGTACCCAAATGGTAAACCTAACCCGTACCCTAACACTAAACCAAAACCGTACTCTAACGCTAACCCTAACCCTAACTCTAACCCGCACCCTAAACTTAAACCTAACCCTAACCCAAAACATAACCCTTAACCGTAACCTAACCCTAACCCATACCCTAACCCTAACCCTAACCTTAATCATAACCCTAACCCGTACCCTAACCCTAACCCGTACCCTAACACTATCCCAAACCCGTACTCTCAACCTAACCCTAACCCTAACCCTAACCGTAACCCTAACCCGTACAGTAACCCTAACGCGTACCCTAACCCTAAGCCTAACCTTAAATCTAACCCTAATCTTGAACCTAAACCTAACACTAACCCGTAACGTAACCCTAAACCGTACCCTAATGCTAACCCTAAACCTAACCCGTACCCTAAACCTAAATGTAACCCTAACCCGTACCAAAACCCTAAACCTAACACGTACCCTAACCCTAACCCTAACCCGTACTGGTACCCTAACACTAACCGTAACCCTAAACCTAACCCTAACCCTAACCCTAACCATAACTCGTACACTAACCCTAACCCGAACCCTAACCCTAACCGTAAGCCGTACCCTAACCCTACCGGTAGAATAACCCTAACTCTAACCCTAACCCCTAACCCTAACCCTAAACCTAACATGCACCTAAACCTAACCCTAACCCTAACCCGCACCTAAACCTAAACCTAACCCGTACCCGAACCCTATCTGTAACCTAATCCTAAACCTAACCCTAAACTTACCCATACGCTAACACTATTCCATAACCTAAACCTAACCCTAACCCGTACCCTAACCCTAACCCGTACCCTAACCCTATCCGTACACTAGCCCTAACCCTAACCCTAACCCTAACCCTAACCCGAACTCTAACCCTAACCCATACCCTAACCCTAACCCCTACCCTAACACTAACCCTAACCCTAGCCTTAACCCTAACCCGTACTCTAACCCTAAACCTAACCTAACTCTAACACTAACCCGTAGTATAACCCTAACCCGTACCCTAACACTAACCCTAACACTAACACTAACCCTACCCCGTACTCTAACCCTAAACCTAACCCTAATTCTAACCCTAACCTGTACTGTAACCCTAACCCTAACCCTAACCCATACATTAACCCTAACGCGTACCCTAAACCTAACCCTAACCCTAAACCTAACCCTAACCTTGACCCTAAACCTAAACCTAACACGTACCCTAACCCTAAACCATACCCTAACCCTAACCCTAAACCTAAACCGTACCCTCACCCTAAATGTAACCCTAACCCGACCCAAACCCTAACAATAACATGTACCCTAACCCTAACCCTAACCCGCACACTAAACCTAACCCTAAACCTAGACCAAACACCTACACTAACCCTATCCCGTAGCCTAACCTTAACCCTAACCCATACGTAACCCTAACACTAACCCTAACCCTAATCCTAACTCGTACCCTAACCCTACCCGTAGCCTAACCCTAACTCTAACCCTAACCCCTAAACCTAACCCTAACCCTAACCCTTACCCTAACACGTACCCAAAAGGTAAACCTAACATGTACCCTAACACTAACCCAAACCCGTACTCAAACCCTAACCCTAACACTAACCCTAACCCTTACCCTAACCCGTACCCAAACGGTAAACCTAACCCGTACCCAACACTAACCCAAACCCGTACTCTAACCCTAACCCTAACCCTAAACCTATCCGTACACTAACCCTAACCCTAACCCTAACACTAACTCTAACCCGTACTCTAACCCTAACCCTAACACTAAACCTAACCCTAACCCGTACTCTAACCCTAACCCGTACCCAACCCCTAACCCTAACACGTATCCTAACCGTAACCCTAACCCTAACGCTAAACCCGCACACTAAACCTAAACCTAATCCTAGACATAACACGTACACTAACCATATCCCATATCGTAACCTTAACCCTAACCCATACCGTAACCCAAACACTAACCCTAAAACTAAACCTAACCCTAACCCAACCCGTACACTAACCCTAACCCGAACCTTAAACCTAACCCGTACCCTAACCCTACCCGTAGCGTAACCCTAACTCTAACCCTAAGCCCTAACCCTAACACTAACTCTAACCCTTACCCTAAACCGTACCCAAACAGTAAACCTAACCCGTACCCTAACACTAACCCAAACCCGTACTCTAAACCTAACCCTAACCCGCACCCTAAACTTAAACCTAAACTTAACACAAACCATAACCATTAACCGTAACCTAACCTTAACCCATACCCTAACCCTAAAACTAACCCGTACCCTAAACCCAACCCTAACCCTAACCCGTACCCTACCACTAACCCTAATCCTAACCCTGACTCTAAACGAAACCATAATCATTACACTAACCCTAAACCTAACACTAACCCGCACCCTAAAACAAACGCTAACCCGTACCCTAACCGTAAAACTAACCCTTACCCTAACCCCAACCATAACCCTAACCCGTACCCTAACACTAACCCAAACCCTAACCCTGACCCTAAACCTAACCCTAAATCGTACACTAACCCTAACCCTAACCTTATCCCGTACACTAAACATAACCCTAACCCGTATCCTAACCCTAAACCTAACACTAAGCCTAACCCGTACATTAACCCTAAACCTAGACCTAAAATTAACCCTACACCGTACTCTAAACCTAACCCTAACCCTAATCCTAACCCAAATCCTAACCCTAACACGAACCCTAACCCGAACCCTAACCCTAACCTGTGACCTAAACCTAACCATAACCCTAAACTTAACACGTACACTAACCCTATCCCATATCCGAAACCTAACCCTAACCCGTATCCTAACCCTAAACCTAACCCTAAGCCTAAACCGTACATTAACCACAAACATAACCCTAACACTAACCCTACCCCGTAATCTAACCCTAACCCTAACCCTAACCGTACTCTAACCGTAACCCTAACCCTCACCCTATCACTAACCCGTACTGTAACCCTAACCCAACCCTAACACTAACCCTACCCCGTATCTAACACTAACCCTAACCCTAACCTTTACCCTAACCCTAACCCTAACCCTAACCCTAACCCTAACCCTAACCGTATTCTAAACCTAACCCTAACCCTCACCCTAACCGTAACCCGTACTGTAACCCTAACCCGTACCATAACCCTAACCCTAACCCATATCCTAACCGTAACCCTAATTCGTACCCTAACCCTAACCGTAACCCTGACCCTAACCCTAACCCTATCCCGTATCCTAAACCTAACCTGACCCTAACCCTAAACCTAACCCTAACCCGTACCCTAAACCTAACCGTAACCCGTACCCTAACCCTAAACCTACCCTAAACCTGACCCTAACCCTAACACTAACACGTACCCTAAGCCTAACCCATAACCTAAACCTAACACTAACCCTAACACTAACAACAAACCTAACCCATACTCTAACACTAACCCTAACCCTAACCCGTACCCGTACACTAAACCTAACCCTAACCCTAACCCTAACACTAAACCTAACCCGTACTCTAACCCTAACCCTAACCTTAACCTTAACCTTACCCCGTACTCTAACACTAACCCTAACCCTAACCCTAACCCGTACTCTAACCTTGACCCTAACCCTAACCCTAAAACTAACCCAAATCTGTACTCTTTTTTTTTAATTTTTTTTAATTTTTTTCCTAACCTGTACTCTAACCCTAACCCTAACCCTAACCGTAACCTAACCCTAACCCTAACCTAACCCTAACCCATACTCTAACCCTAACTCGTACACTAACACTAACCCTTACCCTAACCCTAAACCTAACACGAACCCTAACCCTAAACGTAACCCTAACCCGTACCAAAACCTAACCCTAACACGTATCCTAACCCTAACCCTAACCTAACCCGCACACTAAACCTAACCTTAACCCTAGACCTAACACGTACACTAAACCTATCCCGTCCCATAACCTTAACCCTAAACCATACCGTAACCCTAACACTAACCCTAACCCTAACCCTAACCCGTACACTAACCCTAACCCTAATCCTAAACGTACCCTAACCCTAACCCTAACCCTAACCTTAACACTAACCCTAACCCGTACTCTAACCTAACCCTAATCCTAAACCTAACCCTTACCCGTACTCTAACCCTAACCCTAACCCTAACCCTAACCATAAACCTTACCCGTACCCTATCCTAACCCATACCCTAACACTAACCCTAACTTTAACCGTAACACTACCCCGTACCCCAACCTTAAAACTAACCCGTACCCTAACCCCAACCCTAACCCTAACCCGTACCATAACCCTATCCCTAACCTTAACCCTGACCCTAAACCTAACCCTAACCCGTACCATAACCCTAACACGCAACTAAACCTAACCCTATCCGGTACCCTAACACTAACCCATAACCTAAACCTATCCCTAACCCTAAATTTAACCCGTACACTAACACTAACCCATAACCTAAACCTATCCCTAACCCTAAATTTAACCCGTACACTAACCCTATCCCGTACCCTAAACCTAACCCTAACCCGTACCCTAACCCTAACCCTAACCCTAACCCTATCCGTACACTAACCCTAACCCTAACGCTAACCCTAACCCGTACTCTAACCCTAACCCTAACCCTAAACCTAACCCTAACCCATACTCTAACCCTAACCCGTACCCTAACACTAACCCCTACCCTAACCCTAAACCTAACACGTACCCTAACCCTAAACGTAACCCTAACCAGTACCCAAACCCTAACCCTAACACGTACCCTAACCCTAACCCTAACCCTAAGCCAAACCCTAACCCGCACACTAAACCTAACCCTAACTCTAGACCTAACACGTACACTAAACCTATCCCGTACTGGAACCTTAAACCTAACCCGAACCGTAACCCTAACAATAAGCCTAACCCTAAACCTAAACCTAACCCTAACCCGTACACTAACCCTAACCCGAAACCTAACTCGTACCCTAATCCTACCCGTAGCCTAACCCTAACTCTAACGCTAACCCCTAATCCTAAACCTAACCCTAAACCTTACCCTACCAGTACCCAAACGGTAAACCTAACCCGTGCCCTAACTCTAACCCAAACCCGTACTCTAACCCTAACCCTAACCCGCACACTAAACCTAACCCTAACACTAGACCTAACACGTACACTAAACCTATCCCGTACCGGAACCTTAAACCTAACCCGTACCATAACCCTAACAATAAGCCTAACCCTAAACCTAACCCTAACCCTATCCCGTACCCTAAACCTAACCTGTACCCTAACCCTAAACCTAACCCTAACCCGTACCCTAAACCTAACACTAACCCGTACCCTAACCCTAAACCTACCCTAAACCTGACCCTAACCCTAACCCTAACACGTACCCTAAGCCTAACCCATAACCTAACCCTAACCCTAACCCTAACACTAACACTAAACCTACCCCGTACCCTAACCCTACCCCTAACCCTAACCCGTACCCGTACACTAAACCTAACCCTAACCCTAACCCTAACACTAACCCTAACCCGTACTCTAACCCTAATCTAAACCTAACACTAACCCGTACTCTAACCCTGACCCTAACCCTAACCCTAACAAAACCGAACCCGTACTCTAACCCTAAACCTAACCCTAACCGTAACCTAACCCTAACCCTAAACCTCACCCTAACCCGAACCCGTACTGTAACCCTAACCCGAACCATAACCCTAACCCTAATGCGTACTCTAACCCTAACCCTAATTCGTACCCTAACCCTAACCCTAACCCTGACCCTAACCCTAACCCTAACACGTACCCTAAACCTATCCTGTACCATAACCCTAACCCTAACTTAACTCACACCCTAAACTTAACCCTAACCCTAGCCCAAACCATAACCCTTAACCGTAACTTAACCCTAACGCATACCCTAACCCTAACCCTAACCTTAACCATAATCCCTACCTGTACCCTAAATGTAAAACTAACCCGCACCATAACAGCAACCCTAACCCGTACCATAACACTAAACCTAACCCTAACCCTGACCCTAAACCTAAGCCTAACCCTTACACTAACCCTAACCCTAACCCGCACCCTAACACTAACCCTAACCCTAACCCTAAAACTAACCCTAACCTGTACTCTAAACTTAACCCTAACCCTAACCCTAACCCTGACCGTATTCTAACCCTAACCCTAAACCTCACCCTAACCCTAACCCGTACTGTAAACCTACCCCGTACCATAACCATAACCCTAACCAGTACCCTACCCTAACCCTAATTCGTACCCTAACCCTAACCCTAACCCTGACCCTAACCCTAACCCTAACCCAAACCCGTACACTAAACCTAACCCTAACCCGTACCCTAATCCTAAACCTAACCCTAAACCTGACCCTAACCCTAAACCTAACCCGTACCCTAATCCTAACCGATACCCAAACCCTAACCCTAACCCTAACCCTAACACTAACCCTACCCCATACTCTAACCCTAACCCTAACCCTAACCCTAACCCCTACTCGTACCCTAACCCTAACCCTAACCCTAACACTAACACTAACCCTATCCCGTACTCTAACCCTAACCCTAACCCTAACCCTAACCGTACTCTAACCCGTACCCTAAACCTCACCCTAACCCTAACACATACCCTAACACTAACCCTAACCCTGACCCTAACCCTAAACCTAACCCGTACGCTAAACCTAACCCATACCCTAAACCTAACCCTAAGCCTAACCTGTACATTAACCCTAACCCTAACCCTAACACTAACCCTACCCCGTAATCTAACCCTAACCCTAACCCTAACCCTAACCCGTACCCTAAACCTAACCCTAAACCTTTCCCTAACCCAAACACTAACCCTAACCCTTACTCTAACCCTAACCCTAACGCTCACCCTAAAGCTAACCCGTACTGTAACCCTAACCCGTAACATAAACCTAACTCTAACCCGTACCCTAACCCTAAACCTAACTCATAGTCTAACACTAACCCTGTCCCTAACCCTAACCCGTACCCTAAACCTAACGCATACATGAACCATAAACCTAATCCTAAGCTGTACCCTAAACCTAAACCTAACACTAACTCATACACTAACCCTAACCCTAAACCTAACCCTAACTCTAACCCTTACCCTAAACCTAACCCTAACCCTTTACCTAAACTGTACCCAACCGTATCTCGTACCCTAACCCTAACCCTAACCCGTACCCAAATCCTAACAGTAACCCTAACCCATTCCCTCGCGCTAACCCTAACCTTAAACCTAATCCTAACCCGCACCCTTAACCTAAACCTTACCCTAATCCTAACCGTAACCCTTACCCGACCCTAACCCTAACCCTAACCCATACCTAACACTAACCCTAACCTTAACCATAACCCTAACCCGTAACCTATCCCTTAAACTAACCCGTACCCTAACCCCAACACTAACCCTAACCCACACCTAAACCTAACCCTAACCCGTACCCTAACCCTAACCCGTAACCTAAACCTGATCCTAAACCTAAACTTAACCTGAACACTAAACCTATCCCGAACCCTAAACCTAACCCTAACCCGTACACTAACCCTAACCCTATCCCTAACACTATCCAAACACTAACACTAACCCTAACCCTAACACTAACCCTAACACGTACTCTAACACTAAACCTAACTCTAAACCTAACCCTAACCTGTACTCTAACCCTAACCCGTACCCTAACACTAACACCCTAAACCTAAATCTAACCCGTACCCTAACCCTAAACGTAACCCTAACCCGTACCCAAATCCTAACCCTAACACCTACCCTACACTAACAAAACCCTAAACCTAACCCACACACTAAACCTAACCCTTACCCTAGACCTAACACGTACACTAACCCTATCCCGTACTCTAACACTAACCCTAAACCTAACCCTAACCCGTACCCTAAACCTAACCCATACCCTAACCCTAACCCTAATCTTAACCCTAACCCTATCCCGTAACCTAAACCTAACCCTAACCCTTGTCCTAACCCATACCCAACCCTATCCCGTACCCTAACCCTAACCCTAACCCGTACCCAAACCTAATTCGTAACCTAACCCTAACCCTAACCCGTACCCAAAACCTAAGAGTAACCCTAACCCATGCCCTAGCGCTAACCTAACCCTAACACTAACCGTAACACTAACCCGCACCCTAAACCTCAACCTAACCCTAACCCTAAACATAACCCTTACTCGTACCCTAACCCTAACCCATACACTAGCCCTAACCCTAAACTTAACCGTAACCCTGACCCGTAACCTAACCCTAAAATTAACCCGTACCCTAACCCCAACCCTAACCCTAACCCGTACCCTAACCCGTACCCTAACCCTAACACTAACCCGAACCTAAACCTAACCCTTACAAGTAACCTAAACCTAACCCTACCCTAAAATTAACCCGTACGCTAACCCTATCCCAAACACTAAACCTAACTCTAACCGGTAACCTACCCCTAAATCTAACCCTAAGCCTAACCCGTACATTAACCCTAACCCTAACCCTTGACCTAACACATACACTAACCCTACCCTGTACTCTAATCCTAACCCTAAATCTAACCCTAACTCATACCCTAACCCTAACCCTAACCCTAACTCTAAACCTAACCCGTACTCTAAAACTAACCCTAACCCTAACCCTAACCCTAACCATACTCTAACCCTAACCCTAACCCTCACACTAACCCTAACCCGTAGTGTAACACTAACCCGTACCATAACCCTAAACCTAACCCTAACCTTAAGCGTAACCCTGACCCATACCCTAACCCTAAATCTAACCCGGACCCAAACCCCAACCCTAACCCTAACCCTTACCCTAACCCTATCCCTAACGCTAAACCTGACCCTAAACCTAACCCTAAACCGTACCCTAACCCTAACCCTAAACATAACCCTCACCTAAACCTAACCCTAACCCTAACCTGTACCCTAACCCTATCCCGTACCCTAAACCTAACCCTAACCCGTAACCTAACCCTAACCCTAACCCTAACCCTATCCGTACTCTAACCCTAACCCGTACCCTAACACTAACCCTAACCCTAACACTATCCCTAACCCGTACTCTAAACCTAAACCTAAACCTAACTCAAACCCTAATCCGTACTATAACCTTAAACCTAACCCTAACCCTAAAACTAACCCTAACCCGTACTCTAACCCTATCCCGTAGCCTAACACTAACTCTAACCCTAACCCCTAACCCTAACCCTAACCCTAACCCTTACCCTAACCTGTACCCAAACGGTAAACCTAACCCGTACCCTAACACTAACCCAAACCCGTACTCTAACCCTAACCCTAACCCTAACCCTAACTCGTATCCTAAAACTAATGCTTACCTTAACGCTAACCCGTACCATAAACCTAACCCGTACCAACCATAACCCTAACCCTAACCCTAACCCCTACCCTAAACCTAAACCTCACCCTAACTTGTACCCTAACCCTAACCCCAACCCTGACCCTAACCCTAACCCTAACCCAAACCTAAACCTAACCCATACCCTAATCTAACCCTACACCTAACCCTAACCCTATCCCGTACCCTATACCTAACCCGAACCATTGACCTAACCCATACCTAACCCTATCCCGTACACTAACCCTAACCCTAACCCATACCCAAACCCTAAGAGTAACCCTAACCCATACCCTAGCGCTAAACGTAACCCTAACCCTAAGCCTAACCCGCACCCTCAACCTAAACCTAACCCTAACCCTAACCATAACCCTTACCCGTACCCTAACACTAACCAGCACCTAAACCGTACCCTAACCCGTACCCTAACCCTAACCCGTAACCTAAAACTAAAACTAACCCTAAACTTATCCCGTACACTAACCCTATTCCGTAAGCTAAACCTAACCCTATCCTGTACCCTAAACCTAACTCTAACCCTAATCCTATCCGTACACTAACCCTAACCCTAACCCTAACCCTATCCCATATTCTAACCCTAACCCTAACCCTAAACCTAACACTAACCCTAACTTGTACTCTAACGCTAACCCTAACCCGAAACGTAACCCTAACCGTATTCTCACCCTAACCCGTACCCTAACACTAACCCTAAGCCTAAACCTAACCCTAACCCTAATCCGTAGACTAAACCTAACCCGAACCCTAACCCTAACCCTAAACGTACCCTAACCCAAACCCTAACCCTAAAACTAACCCATACAGTAACACTAACCCTTACCCTAACCCTAATCCTATCCCATACCCTAACCCTAAACGTAACCCTAACCCGTACCCAAACCCTAACCCTAACACGTACCATAACCCTAACCCTAACCCTAACCCGCACACTAAACCTAACACTAACCCTAAACCTAACACGTACACTAACCCTTCCTGTACCGTAAACTTAACCCTAACCCGTACCGTAACCCTAACACTAACCCTAACCCTAACCCTAATCCTAACCCGTACACTAACCCTAAACCTAACCATAAACTTACCCTAACGCTAACCCTAACCCTAACCATAACACTAACCCTAACCCGTACTCTAACCTAACCCTAACCCTAAACCTAACCCTAACCCGTACTCTAACACTAAACTTAACCCTAACACTAACCATAACCCTAACACTAAACCTAACACGTACTCTAACCCTAACCCTAACCCGTACCCTAACACTAACACTAACCCTAACCCTAACCCTGACCCTAAACCTAACCCTAACCCTTACACTAACCCTAACCCTAACCCAACCCGCACCCTAAACCTAACCCTAACCCGTAACCTAACCCTAAACCGTAACTTAAACCAAACCCTAACCCTAAACTTAACCCGTTCGCTAACCCTATCCCGTACCCTAAACCTAACCCTAACCCGTATCCTAACCCTAACCTAACCCTAAGCTAACCCGTACATTAACCCTTACCCTAACCCTAACACTAACCCTACCCCGTACTCTAAACCTAACCTTAACCCTAACCCTAAACCGTACCCTTAACCTATCCCTAACCCTAACTCGTACCCTAACCCTAACCCTAAACGTGACCCTAACCCTAACCCGAACCCGTACCCTAAACCTAACCCTAACCCTAACCCGTTCCCTAAACCTAACCCTAACCCTTGACCAAACACGTACCCAACCTTATCCCGTACCCTAAACCTAACCCTAAACCGTACCCAAACCCTAACAGTAACCCTAACCCCTACTCTAGCGCTAACCCTAACCCTAACCCTAAGACTAACCCGCACCCTAAACCTAAACCTAACCCTAACCCTAACCATAATCCTTACCCGTACCCTAACCCTAACCCATACCCTAACACTAACCCTAATCTTAACCGTAACCCTGACCTGTACCCTATCCCTAAAACTAACCCGTACCCTACCCCAACCCTAACCCTAACCTGTACCATAACCCTATCACTAACCCTAACCCTGACCCTAAACCTAACCATAACCCGTACCCTAACCCTAACCCGCACCTAAACATAACCCTAACCCGTACCCTAACTCTAACCCATAACCTAAACCTAACCCTAACCCTAAGCTTAACCCGTACACTAACCCTATCCTGTACCCAAAACCTAACCCTAACCCGTTCCCTAACCCTAACCCTAACCCTATCCCTAACCCTAACACTAACCGTACACTAACCCTAACTCTAACCCTAACACAACCCTATCCCGTACTCTATCCCTAACCCTAACCCTAACCCTAACTGTATTCTAACCCTAACCCTAACCCTCACCCTAACCCTAACCCGTACTGTAACCCTAACCCATACAAAACCCTAAACCTAACCCGTACCCTAACCCTAACCCTAATTCGTACCCTAACCCTAACCCTAACACTGACCCTATCCCTAACCCTAACCCGTATCCTAAACATAACCCATACCCTAAACCTAAACCTAACCCTAACCCGTACCCTAAACCTAACCCTAAACCGTACACTAACTCTAACCCTAAACCTAACCCTGACCTTAACCCTAAAACTAACCCGTACCCTAGCCTAACCCATACCCTAAACTTAACCCTAATCCTAACCCTAAACCATACCCTAAACCTAACCCTAACCCTTGACCTAAGCCATAACCTAACCCTAACCCTAACCAGTACCCAAACCCTAATAGTAAACCTAATCCATACCCTAGCACTAACACTTACCCTAACCCTAACTCTAACCCTGACCCGTACCCTAACCCTAAAATTAACCCGTACCCTAACCCCAACCCTAAACCTAACCCTAACCCGTACCCTAACCCTGACCCTAACCCTAACCCTAACACTAACCCTACCCCATACTCTAACCATAACACAAACCCTAATCCTAACCCGGACCCTAACCGTAACCCTAACCCTAATCCTAACACTAACCCTAACCCGTACTCTAACCCTAAACCTAACCCTAACCCTAACCCTAACCGTACTCTAACCCTAACAATAACCCTCACATTAACCCTAACCATACTGTAACCCTTACCCGTACAATAACCCTAACCTTAACCTTAAACTCAACCATAACCCTGACCCGTACCCTAACCCTAAAACTAACCTGTACCCTATCACCAACCCTAAACCTAACCCGTAACCTAACCCTACCGTAAACTAACCCTAACCCTCACCTAAACCTAACCCTAACACGTACCCTAAACCTAACCCGTAACCTAAACCTAACCCTAACCCTAAACTTAACCCGTACGCTAAACCTATCCTGTACCCTAAACCTAACCCTAACCCGTACCCTAACCCTAACCCTAACTGTACTCTAACCATAACACTAACCCTCTCCCTAACCCTAACCGTACTGAAACCCTAACCCGTACATTAACCCCAACCCTAACCCGTACCCTAACCTTAACCCGTACCCTAACCCACTCCTAAACCTAACCCTAACCCGTAACCTAACCCTAAACCTAACCCTAAGCCTAACCCGTACATTAACCCTAACCCTAACACTAACACTAACCCTACCATGTACTCTAACCCTAACCCTAACTATAACCCTAACCCGTACCCTAACCCTAACCCTAACCCTAACACGAACCCTACCCCGTACTCTAACCCTAACACAATCCCTAAACCTAACCCGTAGCCTAAACCTAACCCTAACCCTAATACTAACCCTAACCCAAACTCTAACCCTAAACCTAACCCTAACTCTGACCCTAACCGTACTCTAACCCTAACACTAACCCTCACCTTAACCCTAACCGTACTGTAACCCTAACCCGTACAATAACCCTAACCCTAACCCGTACCCTAAACCTACCCGTAACCTAAACCTAACCCTAACCCTAAACTTAACCCGTACGCTAAACCTATCCTGTACTCTAAACCTAACCGTAATCCTAACCCTAACCCTAACGTTAAACCTATCCGTACTCTAACCCTAACCCTAACCCTCCCCCGTACTCTAACACTAACCATAACTCTAACACTAACCCATACCCTAACCCTAAACCTAACACTAACACTAAACCTACCCCGTACTCTAAACCTAACCCTAACCCTAACCGTAACCCTAACCCACCCTAAACCTAACCCAAACCCTAACTTGTAAACTAACACTAACCCTAACCCTGACCCTAACCCTAACCCTAACCCGTACCCTAAACCTAACCCATACACTAACCCTAAACCTAAACTTAAGCCTAACCCTATCCCATACCCTAAACCATACCCTAACCCTTGCCCTAACCCGTACCCAACCCTATCCCGTACCCTAACCCTAACCCTACCCCGTACCCAAAACCTAAGAGTAAACCTAACCCATACCCTAGCGCTAACCCTAAACCTAACCCTAACCATAACACTAACCCGCACCCTAAACCTAAAACTAACCCTAACCCTAACCCTAACCCTTACCCGTACCCTAACCCTAACCCATAACCTAACCCTATCCCTAAACTTAACCGTAACCCTGACCTGTAACCTAACCCTAAAATTAACCCGTACCCTAACCCCAACCCTAACCCTAACCCTAACCCTAACCGTACTCTAACCCTAAAACTAACCCTCACCCTAACCCTAACTGTATTGTAACCCTAACCCGTTCTTTAACCCTAACCCTAACCCTAAACTTAACCGTAACCCTGACCGGTACCCTAACCCTAAAACTAACCCGTAACCTAACACCAACCCTAAACCTAACCCGTACCATAACCCTATCCCTAACGCTAACCTTGACCCTAAACCTAACACTAACTCGTACCCTAACCCTAACCCTAACCCTAACACTCACCTAAACCTAACCCTAACCCGTACCCTAACCCTAACCCGTACACTAAACCTAACACTAGCCCTAAACTTAACCCGTACGCTAACCCTATCCTGTACCCTAAACCTAACCCTAACCAGTAACCTAACCCTAACACTAACCCTAACCCTAACCGTACTCTAACCCTAACACTAACCCTCTCCCTAACCCTAACCATACTGTAAATCTAACCCGTACCCTTACCCCAACCCTAACCCTAACCCGTACCCTAACACTAACACTAACCCTAACCCACACCTAAACCTAACCCTAACCCGTAACCTAAGCCTAACGTAACCCTAAACTTAACCTGTACGCCAACCCTATCCCGTACCCTTAACCTAACCCTAACCCGTAACCTAACCCTAAACCTAACCCTAAGCCTAACCAGTACATTAACCCTAACCCTAACTCTAACACTAACACTACAACGTACGCTAACCCTAATCCTAACTCTAACCCTAACCCGTACCCTAACCCTTACCGTAACCCTAACCCTAACACTAACCCTACCCCGTATTGTAACCCTAACACAAACCCTAACCCTAACCCGTAACCTAACCCTAACCCTAACCCTAACACTAACACTAACCCTAACCCGTACTCTAACCCTAACCCTAACCCTAACCCTGACCCTAACCGTACTCTAACCCTAACACTAACCCTCACCCTAACCCTAACCGTACTGTAACCCTAACCCATACAATAACCCTAAACCTAACCCGTACCCTAAACCTAACCCGCAACCTAAACCTAACCCTAACCCTAAACTTAACCCGTACGCTAAACCTATCTTGTACCCTAAACCTAACCCTAACCTGTACCCTAACGGTAACCCTAACACTATCCGTACTCTAACCCTAACCCTAACCCTAACACTACCCTAACCCGTACTCTAACACTAACCCTAACCCAAAATGTAACCCTAACCCTTATGCTAACCCTAACCCGTACCCTAACACTAACCCTAAACCTAACACTATCCCTAACCTGTACTCTAACCCTAAACCTAACCCTAACTCTAACCCTAACCAGTACTATAAACCTAAAACTAATCCTAACCCTAAACCTAACCTTAACCCGTACTCTAACCCTATCCCGTAGCCTAACACTAACTCTAACCCTAACCCCTAACTCTAACCCTAACCCTGACCTTAAACCTAACCCTAACCCGTACACTAACCCTAACCCTAACCCTAACCCATACCCTAACCCTAACCCGTAGCCTAACACGTACCCAAACGTTAAACCTAACCCATACCCTAACACTAACACAAACCCGTACCCTACCCTTATCCTAACCCTAACCCGTATCGTTAACCGTACCTTAAACCTAACCCTAAACTGTACCCAATCCCGTACACTAACCCTAACCCTAACCTGTACCCTAACACGTAGCATAACCCTAACCCAAACCCTAACCCTAACCCTAAACCTAACCCATAACCTACGCCTAACCTTAACCCGTACCCTAACCATAACCGTCATCATAACCCCTAACACTAACCCTAACCCGTACCCTAAACCTAACCCTAACCTTAACTCGTACCCTATCCCTAAACCTAACCCTGACACTAACCCTAACCCTAACTTTTACCCTAACCCGTACCCTAACCCTAACACATCCCCTAACCCTAAACCTAACAACAACACTATGCCTAACCACCTACTATAACCCGAAACTTAACCTAAACCTAAACCTAACCCTAACTCGTACCGTTAACTTTACCTATACCCTAACTGTAAACCTAACCCTAAACCTAACCGTAACCCTGACCCTAACACTAACCCTAATCCCGAACCCTAACCCTAACACTAACCCGCATCCTAACCCAACCTTAACCCTAGACCTAACCTGAACCCTAACCCTAACCCGTACCCTAACACTAACCTTAAGCCTAACCCTAAACCATACCCTTACCCTAACCCTTAACCTAATCCTAACCCTAACCATAACCCGTACCCTAACCCAACCGTACACAAACCCTAACCCTAACACGTACCCTAACACTTACCCTAACCCTAATCCTAACCCGCACACTAAACCTAACCCTAACCCCATACCTAACATGTACACTAACCCTATCCCGTACCCTAACCTTAACCCTAACCAATACCGTAATCCTAACACTAACCCTAATCCTAACCCTAACTCTAACCCATACACTAAACCTCACCTGAATCCTAACCCTAACCCTAACCCGTACCCTAACCCAAACCGTAGCCTAACCATAACTCTAACCCTAACCCCTAACCCTAACCCTAAACCGTACCCTCACCCCCACCCTAACCATAACCCGTACCCTAAAACTAACCCTAACTGTAACCCTGACACTAAACCTAACTCTAACCCTTACACTAACCCTAACCCTAATTCTAACCCACACTCTAAACCTAAACCTAACCCATACCCTAACCCTAACCCGTAACCTAAACCTAACCCTAAACCTAAACTTAACCCGTACGCTAACCCTATCCCGTACCATAAACATAACCCTAATCCGTATCCAAACCCTAACCTAACCCTAAGCCTAACCCGAACATTAACCCTAACCCTAACCCTAACACTAACCCTACCGCGTACTCTAACCCTAACCTGAACCTAACCCTAACCCTAACCCGTACCCTAAACCTAAACCTAACCCTAACTCGTACCCTAACCCTAACCCGTACCCTAACACTAACCCTAACCCGTACCCAAACCCTAACCATAACCCTAACCCATATCCTAGCGCCAACCCTAACACTAATCCTAAACCTATCCCGCACTCTAAACCTAAACCTAACCCTAACCCTAACCGAAACCCTTACCCGTACCCTAAACCAAACCCATACCCTAACACTAACCCTAACCTTAACCGTAACCCTAACCCGTACCCTAACCCTAAAACTAACCCGTACCCCAACCCCCACCATAACCCTATCCCGTACCGTAACCTGACCCAAACCATTACCTTAACCCTAACACTAACCCTAAACCTTACCCTAAACCAAACCCGTACACTAACCCTCAACCGAACCTTAACCCTAACCCTTACCCTAACTCTACCCGTATTCTAACCGTAACTCTAATCCTAACCCCTAACCCTAACCCTAACCCTTACCCTAACCCATACCCAAACGGTAATCCTGACCCGTACCCTAACACTAAACCAAACCCGTATGTTAACCCTAACCCTAAACCTAACCCTAAACCTAAATCTTACCCTAACCCTAACCCGTATCCTAAACTTAACCCTAAACCTAACCCAAACCATAACCCTTAACCGTAACCTAACCTTAACCCATAACCTAAACCTAACCCTAACATTAACCATATCCCTATCCCGTACCCTAAACCTAAAACTAACCCGTATCCTCACCCCAACCCTAACCATAAACCAACCCTAAAACTAACCCTAACCGTAACCCTGACCCTAAAACTAACCCTAACCATTACACTAACCCTAACCCTAACCCCACCCTAAACCTAACCCTAACCCGTAACC
Source organism: Urocyon cinereoargenteus (assembly GCA_032313775.1). Classification (NCBI taxonomy): domain Eukaryota; kingdom Metazoa; phylum Chordata; class Mammalia; order Carnivora; family Canidae; genus Urocyon; species Urocyon cinereoargenteus. The sequence goes on along the minus strand of JAVLSZ010000414.1, from coordinate 57,012 downwards.
TAACCCTATCCCATAACCTAAACCTAACCCACACCGTAAACTTTACCCGTACGCTAAACCTATCCCGTACCCTAAACCTAACCCTAACCCGTATCCTAACCCTAAACTAACCCTAAGCCTAACCCGTACATTAAACCTAACCATAAACATAACACTAACCCTACCCCGTACTCTAAACCTAACACTAATCCTAACCCTAACCCGTACAGTAACCCTAACGTGTACCCTAACCCTAACCCTAACCCTAAACCTAACCCTAATCTTGAACATAAACCTAACACTAACCCGTACCCTAACCCTAAACTGTACCGTAACGCTAACCCTACTTAACCCGTACCCTAAACCTAAATGTAACCCTAACCCGTACCTAAACACTAACCCTAACACGTACCCTAACCCTAACCATAACCCTAACCCGTAACGGTACCCTAACACTAACCGTAACCCTAACCGTAACACTAACCCTAACTCGTACACTAACCCTAACCCGAACCCTAACCCTAACTGTAACACATACCCTAACCCTACCCGTAGACTAACCATAACTCTAAGCCTAACCCTTATCCCTAACCCTAACCCTAACCCGCACCTAAACCTAACCGTAACCCTAACCCTAAACCACACCTAAACCTAACCGTAACCCTAACCCTAAACCGCACCTAAACCTAACCCTAACCCGTACACGAACTCTAACCCGTAACCTAATCCTAAACCTAACCCTAAACTTAACCCATACGCTAACCCTATCCGTCCACTAACCCTAACCCTAACCCTAAACCTAACCCTAACCCTAACCCGTACTCCAACCCTAACCCTAACACTAAACCTAACCGTACTCTAACGCTAACCCTAACACTCACCCTAACACTAGCCCGTACTGTAACCCTAATCCGTACCATAACCCTAAATCTAAGGCGTACCCTAACCCTAACCCTAACTTGTACCCTAACCTGAACACTAATCCTGACCCCAACCCTAACCCTAACACGTACCCTAAACCTAACCCGTACCATAAACCTAACCCTAACCCGTACCCTAAACTTAACCCTAACCCTAACTCGTACCCTAACCCTAACTCTAAACCTGACACTAACCCTAACCCTAACCCGTACCCTAAGCCTAACCCATACCCTAAACCTAACCCTAAACCTAACCCGTACCCTAAACCTAACCCTAAAACTTGACCTAACCCGTACCCAACCCTATCCCGTAACCTAACCCTAAACCTCACCTGTACCCAAACCCTAACATAACCCTAACTCATACCCTAGCACTAAACCTAACCCTAACCCTAACGCACCCCGCACCCTAAACCTAAACCTAACCCTAACCCTAACCATAACCCTTACCCGTACCCTAACCCTAACCCATACCCTAACCCTAACACCTAACCTTAACCGTAAACCTGACCCGGACCATAACCCTAAAACTAACCCGTACCCTAATCCCAACTCTAACCCTAACCCGTACCATAACCCTATCCCTAACCCTAACACTGACCCTAAACCTAACCCTAAACCGAAACCTAACCCTAACCCTAACCCTAACCCTAAACCGCCCCTAAACCTAACCTTAACCCGTACCCTAACCCTAACCCGTAACCTAAACCTATCCCTAACCCTTAACTTAACCCGTCCGCTAACCCTATCCTGTACCCTAAAACTAACCCTAACCCGTACCCTAAACCTAACCCTAACCCTAACCCTAACCCTATCCGTACACTAACCCTAACCAAAACCCTAACATTAACACTAACCCTAACACGTACTCTAATCCTAACCCTAACCCTAAACCTAACCCTAACCCGGACTCTAACCCTAACCAACCCTAACACTAACCCTAACCATAACACTAACCCTAACACGTACTCTAACCCTATACCTCACCATAACTCAAAACCTAACCCGTACTATAATCCTAAACCTAACCCTAACCCGTACAGTAACCCTAACTCATACCCTAACCCTAACCCTAACCCTAAACCTAACCCTAACCCTGACCCTAACCCTAACCGTAACCTGTTCCCTAACCCTAAACAATACCTTAAATCTAACCCTAAACCTAACCCGTAACCTAACCTAAACATAAGGCTAACCCGTACCCAAACCCTAAACCTAACATGTACCCTAACCCTAACCCTAACCCGCACACTAAATCTAACCCTAACCCAAGACCTAACATGTAACTAACTCTACCCGTAACCTAACCTTAACCCTAACCTGTACCATAACCCTAACACTAACCCAAACCCTAACACTAACCCTAACTCTAACCCTAACCCGTACATGAACCCTAACCCGTACCCTAACCCTAACCCTATCCCGTACCCTAACCCTACCCGTAGCCTAACCCTAACTCTAACCCTAACCTAACCCTAACCCTAAACCTTACCCTAACTCATACCCAAATGGTAAACCTAACCCGTACCCTAACACTAACCCAAACCCGAACTCCTACCCTAACCCTAACCCTAACCCTATCCCGCACCCTAACCCGTAACTTAACCCTAATCCATAACCTAAACCTAACCCTAACCCTAAACTTTACCCTTACGTTAACCCTATCCCGTACCCTAAACCTAACCCTAACCCGTATCCTAACCCTAAACCTAACCCTAAGCATAACCCGTACATTAACCCTAACAAACCCTAAAACTAACCCTACCCCGTTCTCTAACACTAACCCTAACCCTAACCCGTACCCTAACACCAACCCTAACCCTGACACTAAACCTAACCCTAACCCGTACCCTAACCCTAACCCGTAACCTAAACCTAACCCTAACCCTAAACTTAACCCATACGCTAACCCTATCCCGTACCCTAAACCTAACCCTAACCAGTATCCTAACCCTAAACATAACCCTGAGCCTAACCCGTACATTAACCCTAACCCTAACACTAACACTAACCCTACCCCGTACTCTAACCCTAACCCTAACCCTAACCCTAACCGTACTCTAACCCTAACCCTAGCCCTAACCCGTACCCTAACCCTAACCCTAACCCTAAACCTAACCCTAACCCTAACCCGTACTCTAACCCTAACCCTAACCCTAAACCTAACCGTACTCTAACGCTAACAGTAATCCTCACCCTAACACTAGCCCGTACTGTAACCCTAATCCGTACTATAACCCTAACTCTAAGGAGTACCCTAACCCTAACCCTAACTCGTACCCTAACCTGAACACTAACCCTGACCCAACCCTAACCCTAACCCATACCCTAAACCTAACCCGTACCATAACCCTAACCCTAACCCGTACCTTAAACTTAACCCTAACCCTAACTCGTACCCTAACCCTAACCCTAAACCTGACCCTAACACTAACCCTAACCCGTACCCTAAGCCTAACCCATACCCTAAACCTAACCCTAAACCTAATCCTAAACCTAACCCATACCCTAAACCTAACCCTAAACCTTGACCTAACTCGTACCCAACCCTATTCCGTAACCTAACCCTAAACCTCACCCGTACCCAAACCATAACATAACCCTAACTCATACCCTAGCACTAAACCTAACCCTAACCGTAACGCTACCTGCACCCTAAACCTAAACCTAACCCTAACCCTAATCATAACCCTTACCCGTACCCTAACCCTAACCCATACCCTAACCCTAACACCTAACCTTAACTGTAAACCTGACCCGGACCATAACCCTAAAACTAACCCGTACCCTAATTCCAACTCTAACCCTAACCCGTACCATAACCCTATCCCTAACCCTAACCCTGATCCTAAACCTAACCCTAAACCGAAACCTAACCCTAACCCTAACCCTAACCCTAAACCGCACCTAAACCTAACCCTAACCCGTACCCTAACCCTAACCCGTAACCTAAACCTATCCCTAACCCTAAACTTAACCCGTCCGCTAACCCTATCCTGTACCCTAAAACTAACCCTAACCCGTACCCTAAACCTAACCCTAACCCTAACCCTATCCGTACACTAACCCTAACCAAAACCCTAACATTAACACTAAACCTAACACGTACTCTAACCCTAACCCTAACCCTAAACCTAACCCTAACCCGGACTCTAACCCTAACCAACCCTAACACTAACCCTAACAATAACACTAACCCTATACCTACCCTAACTCAAAACCTAACCCGAACTATAATCCTAAACCTAACCCTAACCCGTACAGTAACCTTAACTCGTACCCTAACCCTAAACCTAACCCTAAACCTAACCCTAACCCTGACCCTAACCCTAACCCTAACCCGGTCCCTAACCCTAAACAATACCTTAACCCTAACCCTAAACCTAACCCGTAACCTAACCTGAACATAAGGCTAACCCGTACCCAAACCCTAAACCTAACATGTACCCTAACCCTAACCCTAACCCGCACACTAAACTTAACCCTATCCCTAAACCTAACATGTAACTAACTCTACCCATAACCTAACCTTAACCCTAACCTGTACCGTAATCCTAACACTAACCCAAAACCTAACACTAACCCTAACTCTAACCCTAAACCGTACACGAACCCTAACCCATACCCTAACCCTAACCCTAACCCGTACCCTAACCCTACCCGTAGCCTAACCCTAACTCTAACCCTAACCTAACCCTAACCCTAAACCTTACCCTAAATCGTACCCAAACAGTAAACCTAACCCATACCCTAACACTAACCCAAACCCATACTCCAATCCTAACCCTAACCCTAACCCTATCCCGCACCATAAACTTAACCCTAACCCTAACCCAAACCATAACCCTTAACCGTAACCTAACCTTAACCCATACCCTAAACCTAATCCTAACCTTAACCATAACCCTAACCCGTACCCTAACCCTAAAACTAACCCGTACCCTAAACCCAACCCTAACACTAACCCATACCCTAATTCTAACCCTAACCCTAACCCTGACCCTAAACCTAACCCTAACCCTTACACTAATCCTAACCCTAACCCTAACCTGCACCCTAACCCTAACCTGTAACCTAAACCTAACCCTATCCCGAATCTTAACCCTAAACCTACCCCTAAGCCTAACCCGTACATTAACCCTAACACTAACCCTAACATTAACCTTACCCCGTACTCTAACACTAACCCTAACCCTAACCCTAAACCGTACCCTAACCCTAACACTAACCTTAAACCTAACCCTAACCCGTACTCTAAAACTAACCCTAAACCTAAGCCTAACTCTAACCGTACTCTAACCCTAAACCTAACCCTCACCCTAACCCTAATCCGTACTGTAACCCTAACACGTACCATAGCCCTAACCCTAATCCGTACCCTGAACCTAACCCTAACTCGTACCCTAACCCTAACCCTAACCCTGACCCTAAACCTTACTTTAACCCGTACCCTAAACCTAAACCGTACCCTAACCCTAAACCTAAACATAACCCATACCCTAAACCTAACCCTAACTCATACCCTAAACCTAACCCTAACCCGGACCATAACCATAACCCTAACGCGTACTAAAGCCTAACCCATACCCTAACCCTAACCCTAAACCTAACCCTAACCCGAACCCGTACCCTAAACCTAACCCTAATCCTTGACCTAACCCGTATTCAAACCTATCCCGTACCCTAACCCTAACCCTAACCAGTACCCAACCCTAACAGTAACCCTAACCCATACCCTCATGCTAACCCTAACCCTAAACCTAACCCTAAAACTAACCCGTACCCTAAATCTAAAACTAACCCTAACACTAACCATAACCCTTAACCGTACCCTAACCCTAAACCATACCCTAAACCTAACCCTAACCTTAACTGTAACCCTGACCCGTACCCTAACCCTAACCCTAAACCGTACCCTAACCCTAACCCTAAACCTAACCCTCTCCTAAACCTAACCCTAACCCTTACCCTAACCCTAACCGGTAACCTAAACCTAACTCTAACACTAAAATTAACCCGTACGCTAGCCCTATCCCGTAACATAAACCGAACCCTAACCCGTAAACTAACCCTAACCCTAAACCTAAGCCTAACCCGTTCATTTACCCCAACCCTAACCCTAACACTAACCGTACCCGTACTCTAACCCTAACCCTAACCCGAAACCTAACCCATACCCTAACCATTTCCCTAACCCTTTCCCTAATCCTAACACTAACCCAACCCGTCCTCTAACCCTAATTCTAACCATAACCCTAAAGGTCCACTAACCCTAACGCTAACCCTAACCCTAACCCTAACCCGTACTGTAAACCTAACCCATAAAATAACCCTAACACTAACCCGTACCCTAACCCTAAACCTAACTCGTACCCTATCCCTAACCCTGACACTAACACTAACCCTAACTCGTAACCTAAACCTAATCCGTACCCTAACCCTAACCCTAACGCTAACCCATACCCTAAACCTAACCCTAACCCTAACCCGTACCCTAAAACTAGCCCATACCCTAAACCTAAGCCTAAACCTAATCCTAACCCTAACCAGTAGCATAAACCTAACCCTAACCCTTGACCTAACCCGTACCCAACCCTATCTCGTACCCTAACCCTAATCCTAACCCGTATCCAAACCCTAACTGTAACCCTAACCCATAACCTAGTGCTAACCCTAACCCTAAACCTAAGCCTAACCCGCACCCTCAACCTAAAACTAACCCTAACCCTAACCATAAGCCTTACCCGTACCCTATCCCTAAACCATACCCTAACACTAACCCTAACCTTAGCCGTAACCCTAACCCGTACCCTAACCCTAAAACTAACCCATACCCTAACACGAACCCTAACTTTAACCCGTACCCTAACCCTAACCCTAACCCTAACCCTCACCTAAACCTAACCCTAACCCGTACTCTAACCCTAACCCGTAACCTAAACCTAAACCTAACCCTAAACTTAACCCATACGCTAACCCTAACCCGTACCTTAAACCAAACCCATACCCTAATCCTAACCCTAAACCTAAACCTAACCCTATCCCGTACCCTATACCTAATCCGAACCCTTGACCTAACCCGTACCCAACCTTATCCCGTACCCTAACCCTAACCCTAACCCGTAACCAAAACCAAAGAGTAACCCTAACCCATACCCTAGCGCTAAACGTAACCCTAACCCTAAGCCTAACCCGAACCCTAAACCTAAACCTAACCCTAACCCTAACCATAACCCTTACTCGTACCCTAACCCTAACCCATACCCTAACCCTAACGCGTAACCTAAACCTAAACCTAACCCTAAACTTATCCCGTACACTAACTCTATCCCGTAACCTAAACCTAACTCTAACCTGTACCGTAAACCTAACCCACCCAAACCCTATCCGTACACTAACCCTAACCCTAACCCTAACACTAACCCTATGCCATACTCTAACCCTAACCCTAACCTTAACACTAACCTTAACATGTACTCTAACACTAACCCTAACCCTAAACGTAACCCTAACCCGTAATCTAACCCTAACCCGTACCCTAACACTAACACTATCCCTAACCCGTACCCTAAGCCTAAACGGAACCCTAACCAAAAACCTAAACCTAACCCTAACCCGTACTCTAACCCTAACCCTAACCCTAAACTAACCATACTCCGTACTCTAACACTAACCCTAATCCTAACCCTAACTCGTACCATAACCCTAACCCTAACCCTAACCCTTACCCTAACACTAACCCTAACCTGTACTCTATCCCTAACCCTAACCATATTCTAACCCTAACCCTAACCCTCACCCTAACCCTAACACGTACTGTAACCCTAACCCATACCATAACCCTAACCCTAAACTTAACCGTAACCCTAACCCATATGCTAACCCTAAAACTAACCCGTAACCTAACCACAACCCTAACCCTAACCCGTACCCTAACCCTATCCCTAACGCTAACACTGACCCTAAACCTAAACCTAACCCGTACCCTATCCCTAACCCTAACCCTAACCCTCACCTAAACCTAAACCTAACCCGTACCCTAACCCTAACCCGTAACCTAAAACTAACCCTAAACCTAAACTTAAACCCTACGCTAACCTTATCCCGTACCCTAAACCTAACCCTAACCCGTACCCTAACCCTAACCCTAACCCTATCCGCACTCTAACCCTAACCCTAACCCTAACACTAACCCTAGCCTGTACTCTAACACTAACCCTAACCCTAAACGTAACCCTAACTAATAAGCTAACCCTTACCTGTACCCTAACACTAACCCTAACCCTAACACTATCCCTAACCCATACTCTAACCCTAAACCTAACCCTATCTCTAACCCAAATCCGTACTATAACCCTAAACATAAACCTAATCTTAAACCTAATCCTAACCCGTACTCTAACCCTATCCCTTAGCCTAACACTAACTCTAACCCTAACCCCTAAACCTAACCCTAACCCTTACCTAACCCGTACCCAAATGGTAAACCTAACCCGTACCATAACACTAACCCAAACCCATACTCTAACCCTAACTCTAACCCTAACCCTAACACCAAACCGCACCCTAAACTTAACCCTAACCCTATCGCTAACCATAACCCTTAACCGTACCCTAAACATAACCCTAGCTCGTACCCTAACCCTAACCCTGACCCTAACCCTAACCCGTACACTAACCCTAACCCGTACCCTAACCCTAACCCTAACCCTAACCTTATCCGTAACCCTAACCCGTACCCTAAACCTAACCTTAACCCATGTCCTAACCCGTACCCAAACCTATCACGTACCCTAACCCTAACCCTAACCCATACCCAAACCCTACGAGTAACCCTAACCCATACACTAGCGCTAACCCTAACCGTAACCCTAAGCCTAACCCGCACCCTAAACCTAAACCTAACCGTAACCCTAACCATAACCCTTACCCGTACCCTAACCCTAACCTATAACCTAACACTAACCCTAACCTTAACCATAACCCTAAACCATACCCTAACCCTAAAACTAACCCGTAACGTAACCAAAACCCTAACCCTAACCCGTACCATAACCCTATCCCTAATTCTAACCCTGAACCTAAACCTAACCCTAACACATATCCTAACCCTAACCCGCACCTAAACCTAACCTTAACCCGTACCCTAACCGTAAACGGTAACCTAAACCTAAACCTAAACCTAAACTTATCCCGTACACTAACCCTACCCCGTACCCTAAACCTAACCCTAACCTGTATCCTAACCCTAACCCTAACCCTAACCCTATCCGTACACTATCCCTAACCCTAACCCTAACACTAAACCTAAACCATACTCTAAACCTAACCCTAACCCTAAACCTAACCCAAACCCATACTCTAACCCTAACCCGTACCCTACCACTAACCCTTACCCTAACCCTAAACCTAACCCGTACCCTAATCCTAAACGTAACCCTTGACCTATACCGTACCCAAACCTAATTCGTAACCTAACTCTAACCCTAACCCGTACCCAAACCCTAACAGTAACCCTTACCATACCCTAGTGCTAACCCTAAACCTAACCCTAAGCCTAACCCGCACCCTAAACCTATAACTAACCGTAACCCTAACCATAATCCTTACCCGTACCCTAAACCTAACCCATAACCTAACACTAACCCTAACATTAACCGTAACCCTAACCCGTACCATAACCCTAAAAATAACCCGTACCATAACCCCAAACCTAACCCTAACCCGTACCATAACCCTATCCCTAATCCTAACCCGTACCCAAACCCTAAACATAACACGTACCCTTACCCTAACCCTAACCCTTACCCTAACCCGTACCCAAACTGTAAACCTAACCCATACACTAACACTAACCCAAACCCGTACTCTAACCCTAACCCTAACCATAACCCACACCCTAAACTTAACCCTAACCCTAACCCAAACCATAACCCTTAACCGTAACCTAACCCTAACCCATACCCTAACCCTAACCCTAAACTTAACCGTAACCCTAACCCATACTCTAACCCCAAAACTAACCCGTACCTTAACCCCAAAACTAACCCTAACGTGTACCCTAACACTAACCCTAAATCTAACCCTGACAATAAACCTAACCCTAAACCTTACACTAATCCTAACACTAACCCTAACCCGCACCCAAAATCTAAACCTAACCCGAACCCTAACCCTTACCCATGACCTAAACCTAACCATAACCCTAAACTTAACCTGTACGCTAACCCTATCCTGTATCCGAAACCTACCCCTAACCCGTATCCTAACCCTAAACCTAACACTAAGCCTAAACCGTACATTAAACCCAAACCTAACCCTAACACTAACCCTACCCCGTACTCTAACCCTAACCCTAACCCTAACCCTAAACCGTACACTAACCCTAACCCTAATCCTAAACCTAACACTAATCCTACCCGTATTCTAACCCTAAACTTAACCCTAAACCTAACCCGTACCCTAAACCTAACCCTAACCCTAACACTAACCCTAACCCGTACTCTAACCCTAACCCTAACCCTAACCCTAATCGTACTCTAACCCTAACCCTAACCCTCAACCTAATCCTAAACTGTACTGTAACCCTAACTGGTACCATAACCCTAACCCTAACCCGTACCCTAACCCTAACCCTATCCGTACACTAACCCTAAACCTAACCCTAACACTAACCCTAACCCGTACTCTAACCCCAACCCTAAGCCTAAACCTAACCCTAACCCGTACTCTAACCCTATCCCGTAACCTAACACTAACCCTTACCCTAACCCTAAAACTAACCCGTACCCTAACCCTGAACGTAACTCTAACCCGTCCCCAAACCCTAACCCTAACACATACCTTAACCCTAACCCTAACCCTAACACTATCCCTAACCCGTACCCAAACGGTAAAACTAACCCGTACCCTAACACTAACCCAAACCCGTACTCTAACCCTAACCCTAACCGTATTCTAACCCTAACCCTAACCCTCACCCTAACTGTAACCCGTACTGTAACCCTAACCCGTACCATAACCCTAAGCCAAACCCGTACCCTAACCCTAAACCTAACCCTAACCCTAACCCTAACACTAACACTAACACGTACTCTAACCCTAACCCGAACCCTAACCGTACTCTAACCCTAACCGTCACCCTCACCCTAACCCTAACCCGTACTGTAACCCTAACCCGTACCATAACCCTAACCCTAACCCGTACCCTAACCTTAACCATGACCATAACCCTAACCCTAACCAGTAACCTAAAACTAACCCGTACTTCTAATCTAAACCCTAACCCTAACCCGTACCCTAAACCTAACCTTAACCCTAACTTGTACCCTAAACCTACCATAACCCTGACCCTAAACCTAACCCTAACCCATACACTAAGCCTAACCCATACCCTAACCATAACCCTAAACCTAACCCGAAACCTAACCCGAAACCCAAAAGTACGCCTAACCCTCTACCTAACCCGTACCCAAACCTATCCCGTACCCTAACCCTAACCCTAACCTGTACGCAAACCCTAACAGTAACCCTAGCCCATACCTAGCGCTAACCCTAACCCTAACCCTAACCCTAACCCGGACCCTAAACCTAACCCTAACCCTGACCCTAACACTAAACCTATCTCGTACCCTAACCCTAAATCGTACACGAACCCTAAACCTAAACCTAACCCATACCCTAATGCTAAACGTAACCCTAGACCGTACACATAACCCTAACCCAAACCTTAAACCTAACCCTAACCCATAACCTAACCCCACCCGTAGCCTAATCCTAACTCTAACCCTAACTCCTAAACCTAAGCCTAACCGTAACCCTTACCCGAACACGTACCCAAACGGTAAACCTAACCCATACCCTGACACTAACCCAAACCCGTACTCTAACCCTAACCATAAACCTAACCCTAACCCACACCCTAAACTTAACCCTAACCCTAACCCAAACCATAACCCTTAACCGTAACCTACCCCTAACCCATAACCTAAACCTAACCCTAACTTCAACCATAACCCTAATCCGTACCCAAACCTAAAACTAACCCATACCCTAACCCCTAACCTAACGCTAACCCGTACCCTAACACTAAACGTAACCCTAACCCTGACACTAAATCTAACCCTAACCCTTACACTAACCCTAACCCAACCCACACCCTAAACCTAACGCTAAGCCGTACCCTAACCCTAAACCGTAACCTAAACCGAACCCTAACCCTAAACTTAACCTGTTCGCTAACCCTATCCCATACCCTAAAGCTAACCCTAACCCGTATCCTAACCCTAACCTAAACCTAAGCCTAACCCGTACTTTAACCCTTACCCTAACCCTAACACTAACCCTCCCCCATACTCTAAACCTAAACCTAACCCTAACCCTAACCCATTCACTTTCCTATCCCTAACCCTAACTCGTACCCTAACCCTAACCCTAAACCTGACCCTAACCCTAAGCCTAACCCGTAACCGAAAACTAACCCATACCCTAACCCTAACCATAAACCTAACCCTAACCCGTACCCTTAACCTAAACCTAACACTTGACCTAACCCGTACCCAAATGGTAAAACTAACCCGTACCCAGCACTCACACAAACCCGTACTCTAACCCTAACCCTAACCCTAACAATAACCCTACCCGCACTCTAACCCTAACCCTAACTCTAAACCTAACCCGTACCCTAACCCTAACCCTAACCCTAACACTATCCCTACCCCCTAATCTAACCCTAACCCATACCCTAACCCTAACCCGTACCCATGCCCTAACCCTAACACTAACACTAACCCTAACCCGTACTCTAACCCTAACCCTTACCCTAACCGTACTCTAACCCTAACACTAACCCTCACCCTAACCCTATCCCATACCCTAAACCTAACCCATACCCTAACCCTAAACCTAAACCTAACCTGTACCCTAAACCTAACCCTAACCCGTACCCTAAACCTAATCCTAACCCGTACCCTAACCCTAATCCTAACCCGTACCCTCAGCCTAACCCATACCCTAACCCTAACCCTAATCCTAACCCTAACCCTAACCGGTACCTAAACCTAACCCCAACCCTATCCCTAACCCGTACCCTAACCCTAACCCAAACCCTAACCCTAACCCGTACCCGTACCCTAACCCTAACCCTAACACTTACCCTAACCCGTACTCTAACCCTAACCCTAACACTAAATGTAACCCTAACCCGTACTCTAACCCTAACCCGTACCCTAACACTAACCCTAACCCTAACACTATCCCTAACTCGTACACTAACCCAAAACTTAACCCTAACTCTAACCCTAACCTGTACTATAAGCCTAAACCTAACCCTAACCCTAACCCTAACCCTTACCCGAACCCGTACCCAAACGTTAAACCTAACCAATACCCTAACACTAAACCAAACTCGTACTCTAAACCTAACCCTAACTCTAACCCTAAACCGCACCCTAAACTTAACCCTAACACTAACCCTAAACATAACCCTTAACCGTACCTAACCCTAACACTAATTCGTACCCTAACACTGACCCTAACCGTAACCCTAACCATAACCCTTAACTGTACACTAACCCGAACCCATAACCTAACACTAAACCTTACCTTAACCGTAACCTTAACCCGTAACCTAACCCTAAAAATAACCCGTACTGTAACCCCAACCCTAACCCTAACCCGAACCATAAAACTCTCCCTAATCCTAACCCTGACCCTAAACCTAACCCTATAACCCGTACCCTAACCCTAACCCGCACCTAAACATAACACTAACCTGTACCCTAACCCTAAACCGTAACCTAACCTAAACCTAACCCTAAACTTATGCCGTACACTAACCCTATCCCGTACCCTAAACCTAACCCTAACCCTAACTCGTTCCCTAACCCTAACCCTAACCCTGACCCTAACCCTAACCCTAACCCGTACCCTAAACCTAAACATACCCTAACCCTAACCCTAAACCTAACCCTAACTCTATCCCGTACCCTAAACCTAACCCTAACCCTTGTCCTACCCCGTATCCAACCCTATCCCGTACCCTAACTATAACCCTAACCCGTACCCAAACCCTAAGAGTAACCCTAACCCATACCCTAGCGCTAACTCTAACCCTAACCCAAAGCCGAACCCGCACGCTAAACCTAAACCTAACCGTAAACCTAACCATAACCCTTACCCGAACCCTAACCCTAACCCATAACCTAACACTAACCCTAACTTTAACCGTAACCCTAACCCGTACCCTAACCCTAAAACTAACCCGTTCCATAACCCCAACCCTAACTCTAACCCGTACCATAACCCTATCCCTAAACCTAACCCTGACACTAAACCTAACCCTAACCCATACCCTAAGCCTAACCCTCACCTAAACCTAACCCTAAACCGTATCCTAACCCCAACCCGTAACCTAACCTAAACCTAACCCTAAAATTATCCCGTACACTAATCCTATCCTGTACCCTAAACCTAACCCTAACCTGTACCCTAAACCTAACCCTAACCCATACCCTAACCCTAACCCATAACCTAAACCTAACCCTAACTCTAAACTTAACCTGAACACTAAACCTATTCCGTACCCTAAACCTAACCCTAACCCATACACTAACCCTAACCCTAACCCTAACAATATCCGTACACTAACCCTAACACTAACCCTAACCTGTACTCTAACACTAAACCTAACGCTAAACCTAACCCTTACAGGTACTCTAACCCTAACCCGTACCCTAAAACTAACCCTTACCCTAACCCTAAAACTAACCCATACCCTAACCCTAAACGTAACCCTAACCCATACCCAAACCCTAACCCTAACCCTAACCCTAACCCGCACATTAAACCTAACACACTAACCCTAGACCTAACACGTACACTAACCCTATCCTGTACCCTAACCTTAACCCTAACCCGTACCGTGTCCCTAACACTAACCCTAACCCTAACCCTAACCCGTACCCTAACCCTAACCAAACCTTAACCCTAACCCTACCCGTACCCTAACCCTACCCGTAGCCTATTCCTAATTCTAACCCTAACCCCTAACCTTAAGCCTAACCATAACCCGTACCCGAACCCGTACCCAAACTGTAAAACTAACCCGTACCGGAACACTAACCCAAATCCGTACTCTAACCCTAACCGTAACCCTAACCCTAACCCTAACCCGCACCCTAAACTTAACCCTAACCCTAACCCAAACCATAACCCTTAACCGTAACCTGACCCTAACACATAACCTAATCCTAACCCTAACCGTAACCATAACCCTAATCCGTTAGCTAACCCTAAAACTAACCCGGACCCTAACCCAAACCCTAACCCTAACAAGCACCCTAACACTAACCTTATCCCTAACCCTGACCCTGACCCTAAACCTAACCCAAACCTTACACTAACCCTAAACCTAACCCAACTCTCACCCTAAACCTAACCCTAACCGTACCCTAACCCTAACCCATAACCTAAACCGAACCCTAACCCTAAACTTAAACCGTCGCTAACCTTATCCCGTACCCTAAACCTAACCCTAACCTGTACCCTAAATCTAACCCTAACCCGTACCCTAACCCTAACCCGTAACCTAAACCTAAACCTAACGCTAAACTTAACCTGAACACTAAACCTATTCCATACCCTAAACCTAACCCTAACCCGTACACTAACCGTAACCATAACCCTAACAATATCCGTACACTAACCCTAACACTAACCCTAACCCGTACTCTAACACTAAACCTAACCCTAAACCTAATCCTTACAGGTACTCTAACCCTAACCTGTACCCTAAAACTAACCCTTACCCTAACCCTAAACCTAACCCGAACCCCAACCCTCAACGTAACCCTAACCCATACCCAAACCCTAACCCTAACCCTAACCCTAACCCGCACATTAAACCTAACACTAACCCTAGACCTAACACGTACACTAACCCTATCCCATACCCTAACCTTAACCCTAACCCGTACCGTGTCCCTAACACTAACCCTAACCCTAACCCTAACCCGTACCCTAACCCTAACCAAACCTTAACCCTAACCCTAACCCGTACCCTAACCCTACCCGTAGCCTATTCCTAACTCTAACCCTAACCCCAAACCCTAAGCCTAACCGTAACCCGTACCCGAACCCGTACCCAAACGGTAAACCTAACCCGTACCGGAACACTAACCCAAATCCGTACTCTAACCCTAACCGTAACCCTAACCCTAACCTTAACCCGCACCTTAAACTTACCCCTAACCCTAACCCAAACCATAACCCGTAACTGTAACCTAACCCTAACACATAACCTAACCCTAACCCTAACATTAACCATAACCCTAATCCATAAGCTAACCCTAAAATGAACCGGGACCCTAACCCAAACCCTAACCCTAACAAGCACCCTAACACTAACCCTATCCCTAACCCTGACCCTAAACCTAACCCAAACCTTACACTAACCCTAACCCTAACCCAACTCGCACCCTAAACCTAACCCTAACCAGTACCCTAACCCTAACCCGTAACCTAAACCGAACCCTAACCCTAAACTTAAACCGTTCGCTAACCCTATCCCGTACCCTAAACCTAATTCTAACCTGTATCTTAACCCTAACCTAACCCTAAGCCTAAACTGTACTTTAACCCAAATCCCTAACCCTAACACTAACCCTACCCATACTCTAATCCTAACCCTAACCCTAACCCGTACCCTAAACCTAACCCTAACCTTAACTCGTACCCTATCCCTAACAGTAAACCTGACCCTAACCCTAACCCTAACCCGTACCCAAACCTAACCCAAACCCTAAACCTAACCCTAAACCTAACCCTAACCCTAACCCGTACCCCAAACCTAACCCTAACCCTTGACCTAACCCGTACCCAACCCTATCCCGTACCCTAACCCTAACCCTAACCCGTACCCAAAACCTAACATTAACCCTAACCCATACCTTAGCGCTAACACTAACCCTAACCCTAAGCCTAACCCGCACCCTAAACCTAAAACTAACCCTAACCCTAACCATAACCCTTACCCGTACCCTAAACCTAACCCATACCCTAACAATAACCCTAAACTTAAACGTAAACCTAACCCGTACCCTAACCCTAAAACTAACCCGTACCCTAACCCCAACCCTAACCCTAACCCGTACCATAATCCTATCCCTAACCCTAACCCTGAACCTAAACCTAACCCAAACCCGTACTCTAACCCTAACCCTAACCCTAACCCTAACCCTAACCCGTACCCTAACCCTAACCCTAACCCTAACCCTAACCTTAACCCTAACCCTACCCCGTACTCTAACCCTATCAAAAACCCTAACGATAACCCGTACCCTAACCCTAACCCTAACCCGTACTCTAACCCTAACCCTAACCTTAACCCTAACCCTAACCCGTACCCTAACCCTAACCCTAACCGTAACACTAACCCTAACCCGTACTCTAACCCTAACCCTAACCCTAACACTAACCCTACCCCGTACTCTAACACTAACCCTAATCCTAACCCTAACTCGTACCCTAACCCTAACCCTAACCCTAACCCTAACCCTAACACTTAACCTAACCCGTACTCTATTCCTAACCCTAACCGTATTCTAACACTAACCCTAACCCTCACCCTAACCCTAACACGTACTGTAAACCTAACCCATACCCTAACCCTAAACCTAACCCTAACCCGTGCTCTAACCCTATCCCGTACACTAACACTAACCCTAATCCTAACCCTTGACCTAACCCGTAACCTAACCCTAACCCTAACCCGTACCCTAACAGTAACCCTAAAGAATACCATAGCGCTAACACTAACCCTAACCCTAACCCTAACCATTACCCGTACCCTAAACCTAACCCATACCCTAACCCAAACCCTAAACTTAACCGTAACCCTGACACGTACACTAAACCTAAAATTAACCCATACCCTAACCCTAACCCTAACACTAACCCTACCCGGTACTCTAACCTTAACAAAAATCCTAACCCTAACACGTACCCTAAACCTAACCATAAACCTAACCCTAACACTAACCCTAACCCGTACTCTAACCCTAACCCTAACCCTAACCCTAACTCTAAACCTAACCCGTACTCTAACCCTAACCCTAACCCTAACCCTAACACTAACCGTACTCTAACCCTAACCCTAACACTAACACTAACCCTACCCCGTACTCTAACACTAACACTAATCCTAACCCTAACTCGTACCCTAAACAAAACCCTAACCCTCACCCTAACACTAACCCGTACTGTGACCCTAACCCGTAACATAACCCTAATTCTAACCCGTACCCTAACCCTAACCCTAACTCGTACCCTAACCCTAACCCTGACCCTAAGCCTAACGCGTACCCTAAACCTAACCCTAACCCTAAATCATACCCTAACCTGACCCTAACCCTGATAATAACCCTAACCCTAACCCGTACCCTAAACCTAACCCATACCCTAACCCTAACCCTAAACCTAACCGTAACCCTAACCCGTACCCTAAACCTAACCCTAACCCTTGACCTAATGCGTCCCAACCCTATCTCATACCCTAACCCTAACCCTAACTGGTACCCAAACCCTAACAGTAACCCTAACCCATACCCTAGCGCTAACCTTAACCCTAACCCTAAGCCTAACGTGCACCCTAAACCTAAACCTAAAACTAACCCTAACCATAACCCTTACCCGTACCCTAACCCTAACCCTATCCGTACACTAATCCTAACCCTAACGCAAACACTAACCCTAACCCGTACTCTAACCCTAACCCTAACCCTAAACCTAACCCTAACCCGTACTCTAACCCTAACCCATACCCTAACACTAACCCTTACCCTACCCCTAAACCTAAACAGTACCCTAACCCTAAATGTACCCCTAACCCGTACCCAAACCTTAACCCTAACACGTACCCTAAACCTAATCCTAAGGCTAAACCTTACCCGCACACTAAACCTAACACTAACCCTACACCTAACAAGTATACTAAGCCTAAACCGTACAGTAACCTTAACCCTAACCCGGAACATAACCCTAACACTGAACTTAACCTTAACCCTAAACCTAACCCTAACCCCAACCCGTAGACTAACCCTAACCCGAACCCTAAACCTAACCCTAACCTGTACCCTAAACCTACGCGTAGCCTAACCCTAACCCTAACCCTAATCCCTCACCCTAACCCTAACACTAACCCTTACCCTATCCCGTTCCCAAATGGTAAACCTAACCCTTGTTCTAACACTAACCCAATCCCGTACTCTAACGCTAACCCTAACCCTAACCCGCACCCTAAACTTAACCCTAATCCAAACCAAACCATAACCCTTAACCGTAACCTAACACTAAACCATACCCTAACCTTAACCCTAACCTTAACCATAACCCTAACCCATACCCTAACCCTAAAACTAACCCGTACCCTAACACCAACCCTAACCCTAATCCATACCCTAACACTAACCCTAACCCTAACCCTGACCATAAACTTAACCCTAACCCTTACACTAACCCTAACCCTAACCCTAAACCGCACCCTAAACCTAACCCTAACACGTACCCTAAACTTAACCCGTAACCTAAACCTAACCCTAACCCTAACCCTAAACTTAACCCATACACTAACCCTATCCCATACCCTAAACCTAACCCTAACCCGTATCCTAACCCTAAACCTAACCCTAAGCCGAACCCGTACATAAACCCTAACTCTAACCCTAACACTAACCCTAACACGTACTCTAAACCTAACCCTAACCCTAACCCGAACTCTAAACCTAACCCTAACACTTCCCTAACCCTAACTCGTGCTGTAACCCTAACCCGTACCATAACCCTAACCCTAACCTGTACCCTTACCCTAACCCTAACTCGTACACTAACCCTAACCCATACTATAAGCCTAAACTTAAACCTAACCCTAACCCTAACACTACCTCTTACTCTAACTCTATCCCGTAGCCTAACCCTAACTCTAACACTAAACCTTAACACTTACCCTAACCGTTACCCTAACTCATACCCAAATGGTAACCCTAAACCGTACCCTAACACTAACCCAAACCCATACTCTAACTCAAAACCTAACACTAACCCTAACCCTAAACCGCACCCTAAACTCAACCCTAACCCTAACCCTAACCATAACCCTTAACCGTACCCTAAGCCTAACCTACACCCTAACCCTATCCCTAACTTTAAATGTAACCCTAACCCGTACCCTAACCCTAAAACTAACCCGTTCCATAACCCCAACCCTAACTCTAACCCGTACCATAACCCTATCCCTAAACCTAACCCTGACACTAAACCTAACCCTAACCCATACCCTAAGCCTAACCCTCACCTAAACCTAACCCTAAACCGTATCCTAACCCCAACCCGTAACCTAACCTAAACCTAACCCTAAAATTATCCCGTACACTAATCCTATCCTGTACCCTAAACCTAACCCTAACCTGTACCCTAAACCTAACCCTAACCCATACCCTAACCCTAACCCATAACCTAAACCTAACCCTAACTCTAAACTTAACCTGAACACTAAACCTATTCCGTACCCTAAACCTAACCCTAACCCATACACTAACCCTAACCCTAACCCTAACAATATCCGTACACTAACCCTAACACTAACCCTAACCTGTACTCTAACACTAAACCTAACGCTAAACCTAACCCTTACAGGTACTCTAACCCTAACCCGTACCCTAAAACTAACCCTTACCCTAACCCTAAAACTAACCCATACCCTAACCCTAAACGTAACCCTAACCCATACCCAAACCCTAACCCTAACCCTAACCCTAACCCGCACATTAAACCTAACACACTAACCCTAGACCTAACACGTACACTAACCCTATCCTGTACCCTAACCTTAACCCTAACCCGTACCGTGTCCCTAACACTAACCCTAACCCTAACCCTAACCCGTACCCTAACCCTAACCAAACCTTAACCCTAACCCTACCCGTACCCTAACCCTACCCGTAGCCTATTCCTAATTCTAACCCTAACCCCTAACCTTAAGCCTAACCATAACCCGTACCCGAACCCGTACCCAAACTGTAAAACTAACCCGTACCGGAACACTAACCCAAATCCGTACTCTAACCCTAACCGTAACCCTAACCCTAACCCTAACCCGCACCCTAAACTTAACCCTAACCCTAACCCAAACCATAACCCTTAACCGTAACCTAACCCTAACACATAACCTAATCCTAACCCTAACCGTAACCATAACCCTAATCCGTTAGCTAACCCTAAAACTAACCCGGACCCTAACCCAAACCCTAACCCTAACAAGCACCCTAACACTAACCTTATCCCTAACCCTGACCCTGACCCTAAACCTAACCCAAACCTTACACTAACCCTAAACCTAACCCAACTCTCACCCTAAACCTAACCCTAACCGTACCCTAACCCTAACCCATAACCTAAACCGAACCCTAACCCTAAACTTAAACCGTCGCTAACCTTATCCCGTACCCTAAACCTAACCCTAACCTGTACCCTAAATCTAACCCTAACCCGTACCCTAACCCTAACCCGTAACCTAAACCTAAACCTAACGCTAAACTTAACCTGAACACTAAACCTATTCCATACCCTAAACCTAACCCTAACCCGTACACTAACCGTAACCATAACCCTAACAATATCCGTACACTAACCCTAACACTAACCCTAACCCGTACTCTAACACTAAACCTAACCCTAAACCTAATCCTTACAGGTACTCTAACCCTAACCTGTACCCTAAAACTAACCCTTACCCTAACCCTAAACCTAACCCGAACCCCAACCCTCAACGTAACCCTAACCCATACCCAAACCCTAACCCTAACCCTAACCCTAACCCGCACATTAAACCTAACACTAACCCTAGACCTAACACGTACACTAACCCTATCCCATACCCTAACCTTAACCCTAACCCGTACCGTGTCCCTAACACTAACCCTAACCCTAACCCTAACCCGTACCCTAACCCTAACCAAACCTTAACCCTAACCCTAACCCATACCCTAACCCTACCCGTAGCCTATTCCTAACTCTAACCCTAACCCCAAACCCTAAGCCTAACCGTAACCCGTACCCGAACCCGTACCCAAACGGTAAACCTAACCCGTACCGGAACACTAACCCAAATCCGTACTCTAACCCTAACCGTAACCCTAACCCTAACCTTAACCCGCACCTTAAACTTACCCCTAACCCTAACCCAAACCATAACCCGTAACTGTAACCTAACCCTAACACATAACCTAACCCTAACCCTAACATTAACCATAACCCTAATCCATAAGCTAACCCTAAAATGAACCGGGACCCTAACCCAAACCCTAACCCTAACAAGCACCCTAACACTAACCCTATCCCTAACCCTGACCCTAAACCTAACCCAAACCTTACACTAACCCTAACCCTAACCCAACTCGCACCCTAAACCTAACCCTAACCAGTACCCTAACCCTAACCCGTAACCTAAACCGAACCCTAACCCTAAACTTAAACCGTTCGCTAACCCTATCCCGTACCCTAAACCTAATTCTAACCTGTATCTTAACCCTAACCTAACCCTAAGCCTAAACTGTACTTTAACCCAAATCCCTAACCCTAACACTAACCCTACCCATACTCTAATCCTAACCCTAACCCTAACCCGTACCCTAAACCTAACCCTAACCTTAACTCGTACCCTATCCCTAACAGTAAACCTGACCCTAACCCTAACCCTAACCCGTACCCAAACCTAACCCAAACCCTAAACCTAACCCTAAACCTAACCCTAACCCTAACCCGTACCCCAAACCTAACCCTAACCCTTGACCTAACCCGTACCCAACCCTATCCCGTACCCTAACCCTAACCCTAACCCGTACCCAAAACCTAACATTAACCCTAACCCATACCTTAGCGCTAACACTAACCCTAACCCTAAGCCTAACCCGCACCCTAAACCTAAAACTAACCCTAACCCTAACCATAACCCTTACCCGTACCCTAAACCTAACCCATACCCTAACAATAACCCTAAACTTAAACGTAAACCTAACCCGTACCCTAACCCTAAAACTAACCCGTACCCTAACCCCAACCCTAACCCTAACCCGTACCATAATCCTATCCCTAACCCTAACCCTGAACCTAAACCTAACCCAAACCCGTACTCTAACCCTAACCCTAACCCTAACCCTAACCCTAACCCGTACCCTAACCCTAACCCTAACCCTAACCCTAACCTTAACCCTAACCCTACCCCGTACTCTAACCCTATCAAAAACCCTAACGATAACCCGTACCCTAACCCTAACCCTAACCCGTACTCTAACCCTAACCCTAACCTTAACCCTAACCCTAACCCGTACCCTAACCCTAACCCTAACCGTAACACTAACCCTAACCCGTACTCTAACCCTAACCCTAACCCTAACACTAACCCTACCCCGTACTCTAACACTAACCCTAATCCTAACCCTAACTCGTACCCTAACCCTAACCCTAACCCTAACCCTAACCCTAACACTTAACCTAACCCGTACTCTATTCCTAACCCTAACCGTATTCTAACACTAACCCTAACCCTCACCCTAACCCTAACACGTACTGTAAACCTAACCCATACCCTAACCCTAAACCTAACCCTAACCCGTGCTCTAACCCTATCCCGTACACTAACACTAACCCTAATCCTAACCCTTGACCTAACCCGTAACCTAACCCTAACCCTAACCCGTACCCTAACAGTAACCCTAAAGAATACCATAGCGCTAACACTAACCCTAACCCTAACCCTAACCATTACCCGTACCCTAAACCTAACCCATACCCTAACCCAAACCCTAAACTTAACCGTAACCCTGACACGTACACTAAACCTAAAATTAACCCATACCCTAACCCTAACCCTAACACTAACCCTACCCGGTACTCTAACCTTAACAAAAATCCTAACCCTAACACGTACCCTAAACCTAACCATAAACCTAACCCTAACACTAACCCTAACCCGTACTCTAACCCTAACCCTAACCCTAACCCTAACTCTAAACCTAACCCGTACTCTAACCCTAACCCTAACCCTAACCCTAACACTAACCGTACTCTAACCCTAACCCTAACACTAACACTAACCCTACCCCGTACTCTAACACTAACACTAATCCTAACCCTAACTCGTACCCTAAACAAAACCCTAACCCTCACCCTAACACTAACCCGTACTGTGACCCTAACCCGTAACATAACCCTAATTCTAACCCGTACCCTAACCCTAACCCTAACTCGTACCCTAACCCTAACCCTGACCCTAAGCCTAACGCGTACCCTAAACCTAACCCTAACCCTAAATCATACCCTAACCTGACCCTAACCCTGATAATAACCCTAACCCTAACCCGTACCCTAAACCTAACCCATACCCTAACCCTAACCCTAAACCTAACCGTAACCCTAACCCGTACCCTAAACCTAACCCTAACCCTTGACCTAATGCGTCCCAACCCTATCTCATACCCAAACCCTAACCCTAACTGGTACCCAAACCCTAACAGTAACCCTAACCCATACCCTAGCGCTAACCTTAACCCTAACCCTAAGCCTAACGTGCACCCTAAACCTAAACCTAAAACTAACCCTAACCATAACCCTTACCCGTACCCTAACCCTAACCCTATCCGTACACTAATCCTAACCCTAACGCAAACACTAACCCTAACCCGTACTCTAACCCTAACCCTAACCCTAAACCTAACCCTAACCCGTACTCTAACCCTAACCCATACCCTAACACTAACCCTTACCCTACCCCTAAACCTAAACAGTACCCTAACCCTAAATGTACCCCTAACCCGTACCCAAACCTTAACCCTAACACGTACCCTAAACCTAATCCTAAGGCTAAACCTTACCCGCACACTAAACCTAACACTAACCCTACACCTAACAAGTATACTAAGCCTAAACCGTACAGTAACCTTAACCCTAACCCGGAACATAACCCTAACACTGAACTTAACCTTAACCCTAAACCTAACCCTAACCCCAACCCGTAGACTAACCCTAACCCGAACCCTAAACCTAACCCTAACCTGTACCCTAAACCTACGCGTAGCCTAACCCTAACCCTAACCCTAATCCCTCACCCTAACCCTAACACTAACCCTTACCCTATCCCGTTCCCAAATGGTAAACCTAACCCTTGTTCTAACACTAACCCAATCCCGTACTCTAACGCTAACCCTAACCCTAACCCGCACCCTAAACTTAACCCTAATCCAAACCAAACCATAACCCTTAACCGTAACCTAACACTAAACCATACCCTAACCTTAACCCTAACCTTAACCATAACCCTAACCCATACCCTAACCCTAAAACTAACCCGTACCCTAACACCAACCCTAACCCTAATCCATACCCTAACACTAACCCTAACCCTAACCCTGACCATAAACTTAACCCTAACCCTTACACTAACCCTAACCCTAACCCTAAACCGCACCCTAAACCTAACCCTAACACGTACCCTAAACTTAACCCGTAACCTAAACCTAACCCTAACCCTAACCCTAAACTTAACCCATACACTAACCCTATCCCATACCCTAAACCTAACCCTAACCCGTATCCTAACCCTAAACCTAACCCTAAGCCGAACCCGTACATAAACCCTAACTCTAACCCTAACACTAACCCTAACACGTACTCTAAACCTAACCCTAACCCTAACCCGAACTCTAAACCTAACCCTAACACTTCCCTAACCCTAACTCGTGCTGTAACCCTAACCCGTACCATAACCCTAACCCTAACCTGTACCCTTACCCTAACCCTAACTCGTACACTAACCCTAACCCATACTATAAGCCTAAACTTAAACCTAACCCTAACCCTAACACTACCTCTTACTCTAACTCTATCCCGTAGACTAACCCTAACTCTAACACTAAACCTTAACACTTACCCTAACCGTTACCCTAACTCATACCCAAATGGTAACCCTAAACCGTACCCTAACACTAACCCAAACCCATACTCTAACTCAAAACCTAACACTAACCCTAACCCTAAACCGCACCCTAAACTTAACCCTAACCCTAACCCTAACCATAACCCTTAACCGTACCCTAAGCCTAACCTACACCCTAACCCTATCCCTAACTTTAAATGTAACCCTAACCCGTACCCTAACCCTAAAACTAACCCGTACACTAACCCCAACCCTAAGGCTAACCCATACCCTAACACTAACCCTAACCCTAACCCTGAATTTAACCTAAACCTAACCCGTACACTAACCCTAACCCTAACCCTAAACCACACACTAAACCTAACCATAACCCGTACCCAAACCCTAACCCGTAACCTATACCTAAACCTAACCCTAAACTTAACCCGTACGCTATCCCTATACCATACCCTAAACATAACCTTAACCCGTAACCTAACCCTAAACCTAACCCTAAGCCTAAACCGTACATTAACCCTAACCCTATCCCTAACACTAACCCTACCCAGTACTCTAACCCTAACCCTAACCCTAACCATAACCCGTACCCTAACCCTAACCCTAACCCTAACCCTAACCCTAACCATTTCCCTAACCCTAACACTAACCCTAACCCGTACTCTAACCCTAACCCTAACCCTAACCCTAAACCCAACCATATTCTAAACCTAACCCTACCCTCACCCTAACCCTAACCCGTACTGTAACCCTAACCCATAACATAAACCTAACCCTAACCCGTACCCTAACCCTAACCCTAAGTCGTACCCTAAATCTAACCCTGACCCAAACACTAATGCAAACCCGTAACCTAAACCTAACCTGTACCCTAACCCTAACCCTAACCCTACACTGTACCCTAAACTTAACACTAACCCAAACTCATACCCTACCCTAACCCTAACCCTAACCCGTACCCTAAATATATCCCATACCCTAACCCTAACCCTAACCCAAACCTGTACCCTAAACCTAACCCTAACCCTTGACCAAACCCGTACTCAGCCCTATCGTGTACCCTAACCCTAACCCTAACCCGTACACTAACCCTAACAGTAACACTAACCCATACCCTAGCGCTAACCGTAACCCTAAACCTAAGCCTAACCCCAACCCTAAACCTAAAACTAACCCTAACACTAACCATATACCTTACCCGTAACCTAAACCTAACCCTTACCGTAACACTAACCCGAATCTTTACTGTAACCCTAACCCGTACCCTAACCCTAAAACTAACCCGTACCCTAACCCCACCCCTAACCCTAACCCGTACCTTAAACTTATCCCTAACCTTAACCCTGACCCTAAACCTAACCCTAACCCGTACCCTAACCCGAACCTGCACCTAAACCTAACCCTAACCCGTACCCTAACCCTAACCTGTAACCTAAACCTAACCCTCAACCTAAACTTAACCCGTACACTAACCCCATCCTGTACCCTAAACTTAACCCTAACCCTTACCCTAACCCTAACCCTAACGCTAACCCTAAAACTTCCGCACACTAACACTAAACCTAACCCAAACCCTAAACCTAACCCTAACCCGTACTCTAACCCTAACCCGTACCCTAAAACTAACCCTTACCCTAACCCTAAACCTAACCCATACCCTAACCCTAAAGGTAACCGTAACCCATACCCAAACCCTAACCCTAACACGTACCCTAACCGTAAACCTAACCCTAAACCGTACACTAACCGTAACCCTAACCCTAAACTTACTCTAACGCTAACCCTAACCCTAACCCTAACACTAACCCTAACCCATACTCTAACCTAACCCTAACCCTAACACTAACCATAACCCTAACACTAAACCTAACATGTACTCTAACCCTAAACCTAACCCTTACACTAACCCTAACCCCCTACTTTAACCGTAACCCTAACCCTAAAACTAACCCTAAACCTAACTCGTACCGTAACCCGAACTCGTACCCTAACCCTAAACCTAACCTTAACCTAAACCTAAACCTGACCCTAACCCAAAAACTAATCCTGTACACTAACCCTAACCCGCAACCTAAACCTAACCCTAACCCTAGACCTAACCCGTACCCTAACCCTAACCCGTACCCTAACACTAACCCTAACCCTAACCCGTACCATAACCCTAGCACTAACCCTAACCCGTACCCTAACCCTAACCCGTACCCTATCCTTAACCCAATGACTAACCCTAACCCACACCCTAAACCTAACCCTAACCCTAGACCTAAACCATAGCCTAATCCTATCCCGTAACCTAACCCTAACGCGAACCTCTACCCTAACCCTAACACTAACACTAACCCTATTCCTAAACCTATTCCGTACACTAACCCTAACCCTAACCCTTAACAGTACCCTAACCCTAACCCTAATCCTAAACCTGAACCTAACCCTAACCTAATCACGTACTCTAAACCTAACCCTAACCCGCAAACTAAACCTAACCCTATCCCTAGACCTAACACGTACACTAACCCTATCCCATACCCTAACCTTAACCCTAACCCGTACCGTAAACCTAACACTAACCCCAAGTCTAACCCTAACCCTTACCCTAACCAGTACCCAAAAGGTAAACCTAACCCCTACCCTAACACTAAACCAAACCCATACTCTAATTCTAACCCTAACCCTAACCCTAACACGTACCCTAACCCTACCTGTAGCCTAACCCTAACTCTAACCCTAACCACCAACCTTAACCCTAACCCTTACCCTAACCCATACCGAAACATTAAACCTAACCCGGACCCTAACACTAACGCAAACCCGTACTCTAAACCTACCCATAACCCTAACCCGCACCCTAAACTTAACCCTAACCCTAACGCAAACCATAACCCTTAACCGTAACCTAACCCTAACCCATACCCTAACCCGAACCCTAACCTTAACCGTAACCCTAATTCGTACCCTAACCCTAAAACTAACCCGTACCCTAACCACAACCCTAACCTTAACGAGTACACTAACACTAACCCTAACCCTAACCCTGACCCTAAACCTAACCCTAACCGCACACTAACCCTAACCCTAACCCTAAACCTATCCTATACTCTAAACCTAACCCTAACCCTAATCCTAACACTAACACGTACTCTAAACTTAACCCTAACCCTAACACCTACCATAACCCTAACACTAACCCTAACCAGTACTCTAACACTAAACGTAACCCTTACACTAACCCTCCCTACTATAATCCTAAACCTAAACCTAACCCTTACCCTAAACCTAACTCCTACCATAACCCGAACCTGTACCCAACCCTAACCCTAACACTAAATCTAACACTAACCCTGACCCTAACTCTAACCCTAATCCCGTACCCTAACCCTAACCCTAACCCGCATCCTAAAACTAACCCTAAACCTAGACCTAACCTGTAGCCTAACCCTAAACCGTACCCTAACACTAACCCGTACCCTAACCCTAACCCTAACCCTAACCCGTACCCTAACCCTAAGCATAACCCTAACATGTATCCTAAACCTAACCCTAACCCTAACACTAACCCTAACCCGTACTCTAACCCTAACCCTAACACTAACACTAACCCTACCCCGTACCCTAACACTAACCCTGCCCTAACCCTAACCCGTACCCTAACCCTAACCCTAAACCTAACCCTAACACTAACCCTAACCCGTACACTAACCCTAACCCTAACCCGTACCCGTACCCTAACCCTAACCCGCACCGAAACCTAACCCTAATCCGTACTCTAACCCTAACCCGTAACCTAAACCTAAACCTAACCCTAAACTTAACTCGTACACTAACCCTATCCCATACCCTAACCCTAACCCTAACCCGTACCCTAACCCTAACTCTAACCCTAACCCTTTCCGTAAACTAAAACTAACCCTATCCCTAACACTAACACAAACCCGTACCATAACACTAACCCTAACCCTAACCTAATCCTAACCCGTACACTAAACCTAACCCTAACCGTACACTAACCCTAACCCTAACCCTAACACTAAACCTATCCCGTACTCTAAATCTAACCCTAACCCTAATCCTAACCCTAAACCGTACTCTAACCTTAACCCTCACCCTAACACTAACCATAACCCTAACACTAACCCTAACCAGTACTCTAACCCTAAACGTAACCCTAACACTAACCCTAACCCCCTACTATAATCCTAACCCTAAACCTAACCCTTACCCTAACCCTAACTCATACCGTATCCCGAACCCGTACCCAACCCTAACCCTAACCCTAAACTTAACCCTAACCCTGACCCTAAACCTAACCTTAATCCCGTACCCTAACCCTAACCCTAACCCGCATCCTAAACCTAACCCTAAACCTAGACCTAACCCGTAGCCTAACCCTAACACGTACCCTAACACAAACGCTTACCCTAACCCTAACACTAACCCTAACCCTAACCCATACACTAACCATAACCCTAACCCATACCCTAACCCTAACCCGTACCCTAACCCTAACCCAGGGCCTAACTCTAACCCGCACCGTAAACCTAACCCTAACCCCAGACATAACCCATACCAAACCCTATCCTGTACCCTAACCCTAGTCCTAACCCGTATCCTAAACCTAACACTAACCCTAACCCTAACACTAACTCTAACCCGTACACTAACCCTAACCCGTACCCTAACCCGTACCCTAACCCTAACCCACACCGAAACCTAACCCTAACCTGTACCCTAACCCTAACCCGTAACCTAAACCTAACCCTAACCCTAAACTTAACCTGTACACTAACCCTATCCCATACCCTAAACCTAACCCTAACCCGTACCCTAACCCTAACTCTAACCCTAACCCTATCCGTACACTAACCCTGACCCTAACACTAACACTAACCCTAACCCGTACCCTAACACTAACCCTTACCCTAACCCTAAACCTACCCTGTACCCTAACCCTTAACGGAACCCTAACCCATACCCAAACCCTAACCCTAACATGTACCCTCACCGTAACCCTAACCCTAACCTGTACCCTAACCCTACCGTAGCCTAACCCTATCTCTAACACTAACCCCTAACCCTAACCCTAACCCTTACCCTAACCCTTACCCAAACGTTAAACCTAACCCATATCCTAACACTAACCCAAACCGGTACTCTAATCCTAACCTTAACCCTAACCCAGACCCTATCCCATACCCTAAACCTTCTGTAGCCTAACCCTAACTCTAACCCTAACACCTAACCCTAACCCTAACCCTTACCCTAACACGTACCCAAACGGTAAACCTAACACGTACCCTAACACTAACCCAAACCCGCACTCTAACACTAACCCTACCTTTAACCGTAACCCTAACTCGTACCCTAACCCTAAAACTAACTCGTACCCTAACCCCAACCCTAACCTTAACGCGTACACTATCACTAACCCTAACCCTAACCCTGACCCTAAACCTAACCCTAACCGTACACTAACCCTAACCCTAACACTAACACTAACCCAAACCCGTACTCTAAACCTAACCTTAACCCTAACCCTAAACCGCACCCTATAATTAACCATAAACCTAACCCTAACCATAACCCTTAACCGTACCCTAACCCTAACCTACACCCTAACCCTAACCCTAACTTTAACCCTAACCCTATCCCGTACCTTAACCCTAAAACTAACCCGTACACTAACCCGTACCCTAACCCTTACCCTAAACCTAACCCTAACCCTGACCCTAACCATAAACCTAACCCGTACCTTAACCCTAAACCGTATCCTAACCCTAGCCCTAAACCTAACCCATACCCTAACCCTAAACGTAACCCTAACCCGTAACCAAACCCTAACCCTAACTCGTACCCTAACCCTAACCCTAACTCTAACCCGCACACTAAACCTAACCCGAATCCTCGAACTAACATGTACACTAACCCTATCCCGTACCCAAAACTTAACCCTAATCCGTACCGAAACCCTAACAGTAACCCTAACCCATACCCTAGCACTAACTCTAAACCTAACCCTAAGCCTAACCCGCACCCTAAACCTAAACCTAACCCTGACCCTAACCATAACCCTTACCCGTACCTTAACCCTACCCATACCTTAACATTAACCCTAAACTTAACCATAACCCTATACTGTACCCTTACCGGTACCATAACCCTACCCCTAACCCTAACCCTGACCCTAAACCTAACACTAACCCGTACCCTAATCTAACCCACACCTAAACCTAACCCTAACCCGTACCCTAACTCTAACCCGTACCCTAAACCTAACCCTACCCCGTATCCTAAAGCTAAAAATAACCCTAAGCCTAACCCGTACATTAACCCTAACCCTAACCCTAAATTTAATCCTACCCCGTAGTCTAAACATAACCCTAATCCTAACCCTAACCCAAACCCTAACATTAACAGTAACACTAACCCGTACTCTAACCCTCACCCTAACCCTAACCCTAACCGTACTCTAAACCTAACCCTAACCCTCACCCTAACCATAACCCGTACTGTAACCCTATCCCGTACCATAAACCTAACCCTAACCCGTAACCTCACCCTAACCCTAACCCGTACACTAACCCTAACACTAACCCTGACCCTAACCCTAAATGTAACCCGTACCCTAAACCTAAACCGTACCCTAACCCAAACCCTAACGCTAAACCGTACCCTAAACCTAACTCTAACCCTAACTCATACACTAATCCTAACCCTAACCCTGACCCTAAACCTAACCCTAACCCGTACCCTAAGCCTAACCCATACACTAATCCTAGCCGTAAACGTAACCCTAACCCTACCCCGTACCCTAAACCTAAACCTAGCCCTTGACCTAACACGTACCCAAACTTTTCCCATACCCTAACCCTAACCCTAACCCATACCCACACCCTAACAGTGACCCTAACCCATACACTAGCGCTAACCCTAAACCTAACACTAACCCGCACCCTAAACCTAAGCCTAACCCTAACCCTAACCCTAACCCTAACCCTAACCCTAAACCTAAACTGTACCTTAACCCTAAACGTAACCCTAACCCGTACCAAAACCCTAACCCTATCACGTACTCTAAACTTAACCCTAAACCTAAACCGCACACTAAACCTAACCCTAACCCTAGACCTAACACGTACACTAACCCTATCCTGTAACCTAACCTTAACCATAACACGTACCGTAATCCTAACACTAACCCTAACCCTAACCCTAACCCTAACCCGTACACTAACCCTAAACTGAACCCTAACCCTAACCGTAACCCGTACCCTAAACCTAACCCTAACCCTAACCCTAACGCTAACCCGTACTTAACCCTAACCCTAACCCTAACCCTAAACCTGACTTTAACCGTAACCCTAACCCATACACTAAACCTAAAACTAACCCGTACCCTAACGCCAGCCATAACACTAACTCGTACCATAACCCTATCCCTAACCCTAAACCTGACCCTAAACCTAACACTAAACTCTATCCTACCCCTAAACATAACCCGCACACTAAACCTAACCGTAACTCGTACCCTAACCCTAATCCGTAACCTAAACCTAACCCTAACCCTAAACTTAACCCGTACGCTAAACCTATCCTGTACCATAAACCTAAACCTAAACCTAACCCGTACCATAACCCTAACACTAACCCTAACCCTAACCGTACACTAACCCTAACACTAACCCTAACCCTAACACTAACACTATCCCGTACTCTAAACCTAAACCTAACCTTAATCCTAACCATAACCCATACTCTAACCCTATCGCTAACCCTAACACTAACCTACCCCATACTCTAACCCTAAACCTAACCCTAACACTAACCCTAACCCGTACCCTAAACCTAACCCTACTCGTACCCTAACTCTAACGCTGACCCTCACCCTAACCCTTACCAGTAACCTAAACCTAAACCATACCCTAACCCTAACCCTATCCCTAACCCGTACCCTAAACCTAACCCATACCTGAACCCTAAACATAACCCTAACCCGTCCCCAAACCCTAACCCTAACACGTACCCTAACCCTAACCCTAACACTAACCCTAACGCGTAATCTAACCCTAACGCTAACCCTAAACCTAACCCTAAACCATACTCTAACCCTAACCCGTACCCTAACACTAACCCTTACCCTAACCCTAAACCTAACACGTACCCTAACCCTAAACGTAACCCTAACCATTACCCAAACCCTAACCCTAACATGTACCCTAACCCTAACCCTAACCCTAACCCGCACACTAAACCTAACCCTAACTCTAGACCTAACACATACACTAAACCTATCCCGTACCGGAACCTTAAACCTAACCCGTACCGTAACCATAACAATAAGCTTAACCCTAAACCTAAACCTAACCCTAACCCATACACTAAGCCTAACCCGAACCCTAACTCGTACCCTAACCCTACCCGTAGCCTAACCCTAACTCTAACGCTAACCCCTAACCCTAAACCTAACCCTAACCCTTACCCTAACAGGTACCCAAACGGTAAACCTAACCCGTACCATAACTCTAACCGAAACCCGTACTCTAACCCTAACCTTAACCCTAATCCGCACACTAAACCTAACCCTAACACTAGACCTAAGACGTACACTAAACCTATCCCGAACAGGAACCTTAAACCTAACCCGTACCATAACCCTAACAATAAGCCTAACCCTAAACCTAACCCTAACCCTACCCCATACCCTAAACTTAACCTGTACCCTAACCCTAAACCTAACCCTAACCCGTACCCTAAAGCTAACACTAACCCGTACAATAACTCTAAACCTACCCTAAACCTGACCCTAACCCTAACCCTAACACGTACCCTAAGCCTAACCCATAACCTAACCCTAACGCTAACCCTAACACTAACACTAAACCTACCCCGTACTCTAAACCTAACCCTAACCCTAACCAGTAACCGTACACTAAACCTAACCCTAACCCTAACGCTAAACCTAACCCTAACCCGTACTCTAACCCTAATCCTAACCCTAACACTAACCCGTACTCTAACACTGACCCTAACCCTAACCCAAATACTAAACCTAACCCGTACTCTAACCCTAACCCTAACCCTAACCGTAACCTAACCCTAACCCTTACCTCACCCTAACCCGAACCCGTACGGTAACCCTCACCCATACCATAACCCTAACGCTAATGCGTACTCTAACCCTAACCCTAATTCGTACCCTAACCCTAACACTCCCCCTGACCCTAACCCTAACCCTAACCCATACCCTAAACCTAACCTGTACCCTAACCCTAACCCTAACCTAACTCACACCCTAAACTTAACCCTAACCCTAACCCAAACCATAACCCTTAACCGTAACTTAACCCTAACCCATACCCTATCCCTAACCCTAACCTTAACCATAATCCCTACCTGTACCCTAAACCTAAAACTAACCCGTACCCTACCCGCAACCCTAACCCATACCCTGAACCTAACCCTAACCCATACCCTAACCATAACCCTAACCCTAACCCTATCCGTAAACTAACCCTAACCCTAACCCTACAACTAACACTAACCCGTACTCTAACCCTACCCTAACCCTAAACCTAACCCTAACCCGTAGTCTAACCCTATCCCGTACCCCAACACTAACTCTTACCATAACCCTAAACCTAATCCGTACCCTAACCCTAAATGTAACCCTAACCCGTACACAAACGCTAACCCTAACACGTATCATAAACCTAACCCTAACCCTAACAATTACCCTAACCCGTACCCAAACGGTAAACCTAACCCGTACACTAACACTAACCCAAACCCGTACTCTAACCCTAACTCTAACCCTAACACTAACCCTACCCCGTACTCTAACACTAACCCTAACCCTAACCATAACCCATACCCTAACCCTAACCCTAACCCTAACACTAACCCTAACTCGTAATCTAACCCTAACCCTAACCCTAACCCTAAAACTAACCCTACCCCTAACCCGTACACGTACCCGTACCCTAACCCTAACACTAACCCTAACCCGTACTCTAACCCTAACCCGTACTCTAACCCTAACCCTTACCCTAACTGTACTCTAACCCTAACCCTAACCCTCACCCTAACCCTAACCTGTACTTTAACCCTACCCATACCATAACCCTAACCCTAACCCGTACCTAAACCTAACCCTAACCCGTACCCTAACCCTAACCTGTAACCTAAACCTTAACCTAACCCTAAACGTATCCCGTACGCTAACCCTATCCCGTACCCTAAACCTAACCCATCCTGTACCCTAACCCTAACCCTAACCCTAACCCTATCCGTACACTAACCCTAACCCAAACCCTAAGACTAACCCTAACCCATACTCTAACCCTAACCCTAACCCTAAACCTAACCTTAACCCGTACTCTAACCCTAACCCGTACCCTAACACTAACCCTTACCCTAACCCCAACCCTAACCCGTACCCTCACCATAACCCTAACCCTAACCCACACCTAAACCTAACCCTAACCCGTAACCTAAACCTAAGCCTAACCATAAACTTAACCCGTACGCTAACCCTAAGCCTAACCCTAACACTAACCCTACACCGTACTCTAACCTTAACCCTAACTCTAACCCTAACCCGTACCCTAACCCTAACCCTAACACTAACCCTAACCCGTACTCTAACCCTAACCCTAACCCTAACCCTAACCCTAACCCTAACCGTACTCTAACCCTAACCCTAAACCTCAAACTAACCCTAACCGTAATGTAACCCTAAACTGTAGCATAATCCTAAACCTAACCCTAACCTTAAGCGTAAACATGACCCGTACCCTAACCCAAAATCTAACCGTACCCTAACCCCAACCCTAACCCTAACCATATCACATACCCGTACCCTAACCATACCCCATACCCTAACCCTAACCCTAAACTTAACCGTAACCCTGACCCGTAACCTAACCCTAAAATTAACACGTACGCTAACCCTATCCCAAACCCTAAACCTAACTCTAACCCGTAACCTAACCCTAAACCTAACCCTAAGCCTAGCCCGTACATTAACCCTAACCCTAACCCTAACACTAACCCTACCCTGTACTCTAACCCTAACCCTAAATCTAACTCTAACTCGTACCCTAACCCTAACCCTAACCCTAACTCTAAACCTTACCCGTACTCTAACCCTAACCCTAACCCTAACCCTAACCCTAACCCAACTCTAACCCTAACCCTAACCCTCACCCTAACCCTAACCCGTAGTGTATCACTAACCCGTACCATAACCCTAAACCTAACCCTAACCTTAAGCATAACCCTAACCCATACCCTAACCCTAAATCTAACCCGGACCCAAACCACAAACCTAACCGTAACCCTTACCCTAACCCTATCCCTAACGCTAACCCTGACCCTAAACCTAACCCTACCGTACCCTAACCCTAACCCTAAACATAACCTTCACCTAAACCTAACCCTAACATGTACCCTAACCCTATCCTGTACCCTAAACCTAAACCTAACCCGTAACCTAACCCTAACTCTAACCCAAACCCTATCCATACTCTAACCCTAACCCGTACCCTAACACTAACCCTAACCCTAACACTATCCCTAACCAGTACTCTAAACCTAAAACTAACCCTAACTCAAACCCTAACACGTACTATAACCCTAAACATAACCCTAACCCTAAAACTAACCCTAACCCGTACTCTAACCCTATCCCGTAGCCTAACACTAACTCTAACCCTAACCCCTAACACTAACCCTAACCCTAACCCTTACCCTAACCCGTACCCAAACGGTAAACCTAACCTATACCCTAACACTAAACCAAACCCGTACTCTAACGCTAACCCTAACCCTAACCCTAAACAGCACCCTAAACTTAACCCTAACCCTAACCATAACCATAACCTTAACGTACCCTAACCCTAACCCTAACTCATACCCTAAAACTAACGCTTACCCTAACACTAACCCGTACCCTAAACCTAACCCATACCAACTCTAACCCTAACCCTAACCCTAACCCCTACCCTAAACCTAAACCTCACCCTAACTCATAAACTAACCCTAACCCCAACCCTGACCCTAACCCTAACCCTAACCCTAACCCGTACCTAAACCTAACCCATACCCTAATCCTAACACTAAACCTAACCCTAACCCTATCCCGTACCCTATACCTAACCCGAATCCTTGACCTAACCCGTACCCAACCCTATCCCGTACACTAACCCTAACCCTAACCCGTACCCAAAACCTAAGAGTAACCCTAACCCATACACTAGGTCTAAAAGTAACCCTCACCCTAAGCCTAACCCGCACCCTAAACATAAACCTAACCCTAACCCTAACCTTAACCCTTACCCATACCCTAACCCTAACCCATACCCTAACCCTAACCCGCACCTAAACCGTACCCTAACACGTACCCTAACCCTAACCCGTAACCTAAAACTAAAACTAACCCTAAACTTATCGCGTACACTAACCCTATCCAGTACCCTAAACCTAAACCTAATCTGTACCCTAAACCTAACCCTAACCCTAATCCTATCCGTACACTAACCCTAACCCTAACCCTAAAACTAACCCTATCCCATATTCTAACCCTAACCCTAACCCTAAACCTAACACTAAACCTAACTTGTACTCTAACCCTAACCCTAACCCTATAGATAACCCTAACCCGTAATCTAACCCTAACTCGTATCCTAACACTAACCCTAACCCTAACCCTAACCCTTAGACTAAACCTAACCCGAACCCTAAACCTAACCCTAACCCTAAACGTACCCGAACCCTAACCCGTACCCTAACAGTAACCCGTACCCTAACACTAACCCTTACCCTAACCCTAAACCTAACCCATACACTAACCCTAAACATAACCCTAACCCATACCCAAACCCTAACCCTAACACGTACCCTAACCCTAACCCTGACCCGCACACTAAACCTAACCCTAACCCTAGACCTAACACGTACACTAACCCTTCCTGAACTGTAAACTTAACCCTATCCCGTACCGTAACCCTAACACTAAACCTAACCCTAACCCTAACCCTAACCCTAACCCGTACACTAACCCTAAACCTAACCATAAACTTACCCTAACGCTAACCCTAACCCTAACCATAACACTAACCCTAACCCGTACTCTAACCTAACCCTAACCCTAAACCTAACCCTAACCCGTACTCTAACCCTAACCTTAATCCTAACACTAACCATAACCCTAACACTAAACCTAACACGTACTCTAACCCTAACCCTAACCCGTACCCTAACACAAACCCTAACCCTAACCCTGACCCTAAACCTAACCCTAACCCTTACACTAACCCTAACCCTAAGCCAACCCGCACCCTAAACCTAACCCTAACCCGTAACCTAACCTTAAACCGTAACCTAAACCGAACCCTAACCCTAAACTTAACCCGTTCACCAAACCAATCCCGAACTCTAAACCTAACCCTAACCTGTATCCTAACCCTAACCTAACCCTAAGCCTAACCCATACATTAATCCTTACCCTAACCATAACACAAAACCTACCCCGTACTCTAACCCTAACCCTAAACCTGACCCTAACCCTAACCCTAACCGGTACCCTAAACCTAACCCATACCCTAACCCTAACCCTAAACCAAACCCTAACCCTAACCCGTACCCTAAACCTAACCCTAACCCTTGACCTAACCTGTACCCAAACTTATCCCCACACTAAACCTAACCCTAACCCGTACCCAAAACCTAACAGTAAACCTAACCCCTACCCTAGCACTAACCCTAACCCTAACCCTAACCCTAAGACTAAACCGCAACCTAAACCTAAACCTTACCCTAACCCTAACCATAAACCTTACCCATACCCTAACCCTAACCCATACCCTAACACTAACCCTAAACTTAACCGTAACCCTAACCTGTACCCTAACCCTAAAACTAACCCATACCCTACCCCCACCCTAACCCTAACCCGCACCATAACCCTATCCCTAACCCTAACCCTGACCCTAAACCTAACCCTAACCCGTACCCTAACCCTAACCCGCACCTGAACCTAACCCTAACCCGTACCCTATCTCTAACCCATAACCTAAACCTAAACATAAACCTAAACTTAACCCGTACACTAACCCTATCCTGTACTCTAAACCTAACCCTATCCCATACCCTAACCCTAACCCTAACCCTATCCCTAACCCTAACCCTAACCGTACACTAACCCTAACCCTAACCCTAACACTAAAACTATCCCGTATTCTAACCCTAACCATAATCCTAAACCTAACCCTAACCCGTGCTCTAACCCTATCCCATACCCTAACACTAACCCTTATCCTAACCCTAAACCTAACCCGTACCCTACCCTAGGTCTAACACGTACCCTAACCCTAACCCTAAACCTAACCCTTACCCTATCCCGTACCCAAACAGTAAACCTAACCCGTAACCTAACACTAACCCAAACCCGTACTCTAAACCTAACCCTAACCCTAATACTAACCTAACCCTAACCCTAATACTAACCCTACCCCGTACTCTAAAACTAACACTAACCCTAACCCGTACCCTCACTCTAACCCTAACCCAACCCTAAAACTAACTCTAACCCGTACTCTAACCCTAACCCTAACCCTAACACTAACCCTACCCCGTACTCTAACACTAACCGTAATCCTAACCCTATCACGTACCCTAACCTTAAACCTAACCCTAACACTAACCCTATCCCGTACTCTATCCCTAACCCTAACCCTATCCCTAACCCTAACCCTCACCCTAACCCTAACCCGTACTGTAACCCTAACCCATACCATAACCCTAAACCTAACCCGTACCTGAACCCTAACCCTAATTCGTACCCTACCCTAAGCCTAACCCTGACCCTAAACATAACCCTAACCCGTATCCTAAACCTAACCCATACCCTAACCCTAAACATAACCCTAAATCATACCCTGAACCTAACCCTAAAACGTACACTAACTCTAACCCTAACCCAACCCTGACCATAACCCTAACCCTA
Organism: Urocyon cinereoargenteus; assembly: GCA_032313775.1. NCBI lineage: Eukaryota > Metazoa > Chordata > Mammalia > Carnivora > Canidae > Urocyon > Urocyon cinereoargenteus. The sequence goes on along the minus strand of JAVLSZ010000414.1, from coordinate 16,133 downwards.
CCCCGTACCCTAGCCCAACCCATACCCTAACCTTAACCCTTAACCTAACCCTAACCCTTGACCTAACCCGTAACCTAAACCTAACCCTAACCAGTACCCAAACCCTAACAGTAAACCTAATCCATACCCTAACGCTAACACTTACCCTAAACCTAACTCTAACCCTGACCTGTACCCTAACCATAAAATTAACCCATACCCTAACCCCAACCCTAAAACCTAACCCTAACCCGTACCAAACACTAACCCTAACCCTAACCCTAACCCTAACACGTCCCTACCCCGTACTCTAACCATAACACAAACCCTAACCCTAACCCGTACCCTAACCCTAACCCTAACCCTAACCCTAACACTAACACTAAACCTAACCCGTACTCTAACCCTAACCCTACCCTAACCCTAACCCTAACCCTAACCGTACTCTAACCCTAACACTAACCCTCACATTAACCCTAACCGTACTGTAACCCTAACCCGTACAATAACCCTAACCCTAACCCTAAACTTAAACGTACCCTGACCCGTAACCTAACCCTAAAACTAACCCGTACCCTATCACCAACCCTAAACCCTAATCCGTACCCTAACCCTAACCATAAACTAACCCTAACCCTCACCTAAACCTAACCCTAACACGTACCCTAACCCTAACCCGTAACCTAAACCTAACCCTAACCCTAAACTTAACCCGTACGCTAATCCTATCCTGTACCCTAAACCTAACCCTAACGCATACCCTAACCCTAACCCTAACCGTACTCTAACCCTAACACTAACCCTCTCCCTAACCCTAACCGTACTGAAACCTTAACCCGTACATTAACCCCAACCCTAACCCTAACCCGTACCCTACCCCTAACCTGTACCCTAACCCACTCCTAAACCTAACCTTAAACCGTAACCTAACCCTTAACCTAACCCTAAGCCTAACCCTTACATTAACAATAACACTAACCCTACCACGTACTCTAACCCTAACCCTAACTCTAACCCTAACCCGTACCCTAAACCTAACCCTAACCCTAACCCTAACACTAACCCTAACCCGTACTCTAACCCTAAAAACAAACCCTAAACCTAACCTGTAGCCTAACCCTAACCCTAACACTAACAATAACCCTAACCCAAACTCTAACCCTAAACCTAACCCTAACTCTGACCCTAACCGTACTCTACCCTAACATTAACCCTCACCCTAACCCTAACTGTACTGTAACCCTAACCCGTACAATAACCCTAACCCTAACCCGTACACTAAACCTAACAAGTAACCTAAACCTAACCCTAAACCTTAACTTAACCCGTACGCTAAACCTATCCTGTACCCTACACCTAACCGTAACCCTAACCCTAACCCTAACCCTAACCCTAACCCTATCCGTACTCTAACCCTAACCCTAACCCTACCCCGTACTCTAACCCTAACCCTAACTCTAACCCTAACCCGTACCCTAACCCTAAAACTAACACTAACACTAGCCCTACCCCGTACTCTAAACCTAACCCTAACCTTAACCATAACCCTAACCCATACTCTAAACCTAACCCTAACCCTAACTCGTACCCTAACACTAACCCTCCCCTGACTCTAACCCTAACCCTAACCCGTAACCTAAACCTAACCCATACACTAACCCTAAACCTAAACTTAACCCTAACCCTATCCCGTACACTAAACCTAACCCTAACCCTTGCCCTAACCCGTACCCAACCCTATCCCGTACCCTAACCCTAACCCTAACCCGTACCCAAACACTAAGAGTAAACCTAACCCATACCCTAGCGGTAACCCTAAACCTAACCCTAACCATAACACTAACCCGCACCCTAAACCTAAAACTAACCCTAACCCTAACCATAACCCTTACCCGTACCCTAACCCTAAACCGTACACTAAACCTAACCCGAAGCCTAACTCGTACACTATCCCTAAACCAAACCGTGACCCTAACCCTAACCTTAACCAGTACCCTAACCCTAACACTAACCCTAACCCTAACCCGTACACTAAACCTAACCCTAACCCGTACCCTAACCCTAACACTAACCCTAACCCTAACCCGATGCCTAACCCTAACCCACACCCTAAACCTAACCCTAACCCTAGAACTAACCCGTACCCTAACCCTATCCCGTACACTAATCCTAACGCTAACCCGTACCATAACCCTAACACTAACACTAACCCAAATCCTAACCCTATCCCGTACAATAACCCTAACCCTAACCCTAAACCGTACCCTAACCCTAACCCGTAGGCTAACCCTAACACTAAACCCTAACCCCTAACCCTACCATAACCCTAACCCTTACCCTACCCGTACCCTAAAGCTAACCCTAACCTTAACCGTAACCCTAACCCATACCCTAACCCTAAAAATACCCCGTACCCTAACCCCAACCCTAACCCTAGCACGTACCATAACCCTATCCCTAACCATAACCCTGACCCAATCCTAAACCTAACCCGTACCCTAACCCTAACTCGCACCTAAACCTAACCCTAACCCGTACTCTAACGCTAAACCGTAACCTAAACCTAAACCTAACCCTAAACTTAACCCATACACTAACCCTATCCCGTACCCTAAACCTAACCCTAACCCGTACCCTAAGCCTAACCCTAACCCTAACCCTAACCCTATCCGTACACTAACCCTAACCCTAACCCTAACACTAACCCTAACCCGTACTTTAACCCTAACCCTAAACATAAACTAACCCTAACCCATAATCTACCCCTAACCCGTCCCCTAACACTAACCCTTACCTTAACCCGAAACCTAACCCGTACCCTAACCCTAAACATAACCCTAACCCGTACCCAAACCCTAAACCTAACACGTACCCTATCCCTAACCCTAACCCTAATCCACACCGCACACTAAACCTAACCCTAACCCTAGACCTACCACATACACTAACCCTATCCCGTACCCTAACCTTAACCCTAACCCGTACCATAACCCTAACACTAACCCTAACCCTAACCTTAACCCTAAACCTAACCCTAAGCCGGACACTAACCCTAATCCGAACCCTAACCCTAACCCTAACCCATACCCTAAACCTACCTGTAGCCTAACCGTAACTCTAACCCTAACCCCTAAACCTAACCCTAACCCTTACCCTAACCTGTACCCAAACGGTAAACCTAACCCATAACCTAACACTAACCCAAACCCGTACTCTAACCCTAATCCATACCTTAGCCCTAACCCTAACCTTAACCATAATGCTAACCCGTATCCTAACCCTAAAACTAACCCGTATTCTGAAACCAACCCTAACCCTAACCCGTACACTAACACTAACCCTAAACCTAACCTTGACCCTAAACCTAACCTTATCACTTACACTAACCCTAACCCTAACCCTAACCCGCGCCCTAAACCTAAACGAAAACCATACCCTAACCCTAATCCGTAACCTAAACTTAACCCTAACCCAAACTTAACCCGTACGCTAACCCTATCCCGTACCCTAACCCTAACCCTAACCCGTATCCTAACCCTAAACCTAACCCTAAGCCTAACCCATACATTAACCCAAACCCTAACCCTAACACTAACCCTACCCCGTACTCTAACTCTAACCCTAACCCTAACTCTAACCCGTACCCTAACCCTAACCCTAACACTAACACTAACCTTTACTCTAACCCTAACCCTAACCCTAACCGTACTCTATCCCTAACCCTAACCCTCACCCTAACCTTAACCCGTACTGTAACCCTAACCTGTACCAATACCCTAAATCTAACCCGTACCCTAACCCTAACCCTAACTCGTACCCTAATGCTAACCCTTACCCTGACCCTAAACCTAACCCTAACCCGTACCCTAAACCTAACCCGTACCCTAACTGAAACCCTAATCCTAACCGTACCCTAAACCTAACCCTAAACCGTACCCTAACGCTAACCCTAACCCTAACACTGACGTTAACCCAAAACCAAACTCGTACCCTAAGCCTAACCCATACCCTAAACATAACCCTAATCCAAACCCTAACCCTAACCCGTACCCTAAACCTAGCCCTAACCCTTGACCTAACCCGTACCCAAACCTATCCCGTACCCTAACCCTAAACCTAAAACGTACCCAAAACCTAACATTAACCCTAACCCATAACCTAGCGCTAACCCTAACCCTAACTCAAACCTGTCCACTAAACATAAACTTACCCTAACCCTAAACATAACCCTTACCCATACCCTTACCCTAACCCATACCCTAACCCTAACCCTAACATTAACCATAACACTGACCCGTACCCTAACCCTAAAACTAACCCGTACCCTAACCCCAAACCTAACCTTAACCCGTAACCTAACCCTATCCCTAACGCTTAACCTGACACTAAACCTAAACCTAACCCTAACCCTAACCCTAACCCTCACCTAAACCTAACCCTAACCCGTCCCCTAACCCTATCCCGTACCCTAAACCTAACGCTAACCTGTACCCTAACCCTAACCCTATCCGTACTCTAACCCTAACACTAACCCTAACCCTAACACTAACCCTAACCCGTACTCTAAACCTAACCCTAACCCTAAACCTAACCCTAACCCATACTCTAACCCTAACCCGTACCCTAACAGTAACCATAATCCTAACACTATCCCTAACCCGTACTCTAACTCTAAACCTAACCCAACTCTAACCCTAACCCGTACTATAACCCTAACCCTAACCCTAACCCGTACTCTAATCCGATCCCGTAGCCTAACACTAACTCTAACCCTAACCCCTAACCCTAACACTAACCCTAACCCTTACCCAAACCCGTACCCAAACGATAAACCTAACCCGTACCCTAACACTAACCCAAACCCGTACTCTAACCCTAACCCTAACCCTAAACCGCACCCTAAAATTAACCATAAACCTAACCCTAACCATAACCCTTAACCGTACCCTAACCCTAACCTACACCCTAACCCTAACCCTAACTTTAAACATAACCCTATCCCGTACCTTAACCCTAAAACTAACCCGTACACTAACCCGTACGCTAACCCTTACTCTAAACCTAACCCTAACCCTGACCCTAACCATAAACCTAACCCGTACCTTAACCCTAAACCGTATACTAACCCTAGCCCTAAACCTAACACATACACTAAACCTAAACGTAACCCTAACCCGTACCCAAACCCTAACCCTAACTCGGACCCTAACCCTAACCCTAACTCTAACCCGCACACTAAACGTAACCCGAATCCTCGAACTAACATGTACACTAACCCTATCCCGTACCCTAACCATAACCCTAATCCGTACCAAAACCCTAACAGTAACCCTAATCCATACCCTAGCACTAACTCTAAACCTAACTCTAAGCCTAACCCGCACCCTAAACCTAAACCTAACCCTTACCCTAACCATAACACTTACCCGTACCCTAACCTTACCCATACCCTAACACTAACCCTAACCTTAACCATAACCCTATACCGTACCCTAACCGGTACCATAACCCTACCCCTAACCCTAACCCTGACCCTAAACCTAACCGTAACCCATACCCTAACTCTAACCCACACCTAAAACTAAACCTAACCCGTAACCTAACCCTAACCCGTAACCTAAACCTAACCCTAACCCTAAACTTAACCCGTACACTAACCTTATCCCGTACCCTAAACCTAACCCTAACCCGTACTCTAACCCTAACCCTAACCCTAACACTATCCGTACACTAAACCTAACCCTAACCCTAACACTAACCCTAACACGTACTCTAACCCTAACCCTAACCCTAAACCTAACCCTAAACCTCACCCGTACCCTAACACTAACCCTTACCCTAAACCTAAATCTAACCCGTACCCTAACCCTAACATAACCCTAACCCATACCCAACACCTAATCCTAACACGTATCCTAACCCTAACCCTAACCGTAACCCGCAAACTTAACCTAACCCTAACCCTAGACCTAACACGTACACTAACCATATCCCGTACTGTAAGCTTAACTCTAACCCATACCGTAAGCCTAACACTAACCCTAAACCTCAACCTAAACCTAACCCTAAACCTAACCCGTACACTAACCCTAACCCAAACCCTAACCCTAAATCTAACCCGTACCCTAACCCTACTGGTAGCCTAACCCTAACTCTAACCCTAACCCCTAACCCTAACACTAACTCTAACTCTTACCCTAACCCGTACCCAAAAATTAAACCTAACCCGTACCCTAACACTAACCCAAACCCGTACTCTAACCATAACCCTAACCCTAACCCTAACCCACACCCTAAACTTAACCCTAACCCTAACACAAACCATAACCCTTAACCGTAACCTACCCTAACCCATACCCTAACCCTAAACCTAAACTTAACCATAACCCTAACCTGTACCCTAACCCTAACACTAACCCGTACCCTAAACCCAACCCTAACCCTAACCCGTACACTAACACTAAACCTAACCCTAACCCTGACCCTAAACCTAACCCTAACCCTTACACTAACCCTAAGCCTAACACTAACCCGCACCCTAAAACTAACCCTAACACGTACCCTAACCGTAAAACTAACCCGTACCCTAACCCCAACCATAACCCTAACCCGTACCCTAACACTAACACTAACCCTAACCCTGACCCTAAACCTAACCCTAAACAGTACACTAACCCTCACCCTAACCTTATCCCATACCCAAAACCTAACCCTAACCCGTATCCTAACCCTAAACATAACCCTAAGCCTAACCCGTACATTAACCCTAACCCTACCCTAAATTTAACCCTACCCCGTAGTCTAAACATAACCCTTACCCTAACCCTAACCCAAACCCTAACATTAACACTAACCCTAAACCGTACTCTAACCCTAACCCTAACCCTAACCCACACCATAAACTTAACCCTAACCCTAACACAAACCATAACCCTTAACCGTAACCTACCCTAACCCATACCCTAACCCTAACCTAACCTTAACCATAACCCTTACCCGTACCCTAACCCTAACACTAACCGTACCCTAAACCCAACCCTAACCCTAACCCGTACACTAACACTAACCCTAACCCTAAACCTGACCCTAAACCTAACCCTAACCCTTACACTAACCCTAAGCCTAACCCTAACCCGCACCCTAAAACTAACCCTAACACATACCCTAACCGTAAAACTAACCCGTACCCTAACCCCAACCATAACCCTAACCCGTACCCTAACACTAACACTAACCCTAACCCTGACCCTAAACCTAACCCTAAACAGTACACTAACCCTCACCCTAACCTTATCCCGTACCCAAAACCTAACCCTAACCCATATCCTAACCCTAAACATAACCCTAAGCCTAACCCGTAAATTAACCCTAACCCTAACCCTTAATTTAACCCTACCCCGTAGTCTAAACAAAACCCTTACCCTAACCCTAACCCAAACCCTAACATTAACACTAACCCTAAACCGTACTCTAAGCCTCACCCTAACCCACACCTAACCGTACTCTAACCCTAACCCTAATCCTCACCCTAACCATAACCCGTACTGTAACCCTAACCCATATCATAACCCTAACCCTACCCGTAACCTAACCCTAACACTAACTCTTACACTAACCCTAACCCTAACCCTGACCCTAACCCTAAACCTAACCCGTACCCTAAACCTAAACCGTACCCTAACCCCAACCCTAATGCTAAACCGTACCCTAAACCTAACTCTAACCCTAACTCGTACACTAACCCTAACCCTGACCCTAAACCTAACCCTAACCCGTACCCTAAGCCTACCCATACCCTAACCCTAACCGTAAACCTAACCCTAACCCTACCCCGTACCCTAAACCTAAACCTAACCCTTGACCTAACACGTACCCAACCCTATCCCATACCCTAACCCTAACCCTAACCCGTACCCACACCCTAACAGTAACCCTAACCCATACCCTAGCGCTAACCCTAAACCTAACCCTAACCCGGACCCTAAACCTAAGCCTAACCCTAACCCTAACCCTAAACCTAAACTGTACCTTATCCCTAAACGTAACCCTAACCCGTACCAAAACCCTAACCCTAACACGTACTCTAACCTTAACCCTAAACCTAAACTGCACACTAAACCTAACCCTAACCCTAGACCTAACACGTACATTAACCATATCCCGTAACCTAACCTTAACCCTAAGCCGTACCGTAACCCTAACACTAACCCTAACCCTAACCCTAACCCTATCCCTAACCCGTACACTAACCCTAACCCGAACCGTAACCCTAACCCTAACCGGGACCCTAAACTTAACCCTAACCCTAACCCTAATGCTAAACCTAACTTTAACCGTAACCCAAACCCGTACACTAAACCTAAAACTAACCCGTACCCTAACGCCAACCATAACACTAACTCGTACCATAACCCTATCCCTAATCCTAACCTGACCCTAAACCTAACCCTAACCCCTACCCTACCCCTAAACATAACCTGCACACTAAACCTAACCCTATCTCGTACCCTAACCCTAATCCGTAACCTAAACCTAACCCTAACCCTAAACTTAACCCGTACACTAACCCTATCCAGTACGCTAAACCTAAACCTAAACCTAACCCGTACCATAACCCTAACCCTAACCCGTACACTAACCCTAACCCTAACTCGTAACCTAACCCTAACCCTGACCCTAACCCTAAACCTAACCAGTAACCTAAACCTAAACCGTACCCTAACCCTAACCCTAACCCTAACCTGTACTCTAAACCGAACCCTAACCGTAACTCGTACCCTAACCCTAACCCTGACCCTTACCCTAACCCTAACCCGTACCCTAAACCTAACCCATACCCTAACCATAACCATAACCCTTAACCTAACCCGTACCCAACCTATCCCGTACCCTAACCCTAAGCCTAACCCGTACCCAAACCATAACAGTAAACCTAACCCATACCCTTGCGCTAACCGTAACCCTAATCCTAAGCCTAACCCGCACCCTAAACATAAACCTAACCTGACCCTAACCATAACCCTTACCCGTACGCAAACCCTAACCCATACCCAAATACTAACCCTAACCTTAACCATAACCCTACTCCCTACCCTACCCATACCATAACCCTACGCCTAACCCTAACCCTGACCCTAAACCTAACCCTTACCCATACCCTAACACTAACCCACACCTAAACCTCACACTATCCCGTACCCTAACCTTAACCCGTAACCTAAACCTAACCCTTACCCTAAACTTAACCCGTATGCTAACCCTATCCCGTACCCTAAATAAAACCCTAACCCCATATCCTAAACCTAACCTAACCCTAAGCTAACCCATACATTAACCCTAACCCTAACCCTAACACTAACCCTACCACGTACCCTAACCCTAACTCTAACCTTAACCCTAAACCGTAACCTAAACCTAACAATAACCCTAACTCATACCCTAACCCTAACCCTAACCCTGACCCTAACCCTAACCCTAACCCGTACCCTAAACCTAACGCATACCCTAACCCTAACCCTAAACCTAACCTAACCCTAACCCGTACCCTAAACCTAACCCTAACCCTTCACCTAACCCGTACCCAAACCTTTCCCGTACTCTAAACCTAAACCTAATCCTAAACCTAACCCGTACCCTAACTCTAACCCTAACCCTAACCCTAACACTAACCCTAACCCGTACTCTAACCCTAACCCTAACCCTAACCCTGACCCTAACCGTACTCTAACCCTAACACCAACCCTCACCCTACCCCTAACCGTACTGTAACCCTAACCCGTACAATAACCCTAAACCTAAACCGTACCCTAAACCTAACCCGTAACCTAAACCTAACCCTAACCCTAAATTTAACCCGTACACTAAACCTATCCTGTACCCTAAACCTAACCCTAACCTTGTACCCTAACCGTAAACCTAACACTATCCGTACTCTAACCCTAACCCTGACCCTAATACTAACCCTAACCCGTACTCTAACACTAACCCTAACCCAAAATGTAAACCTAACCCTTATGCTAACCCTATCCCGTACCCTAACACTAACCCTAAACCTAACACTATCCCTAACCTGTACTCTAACCCTAAACCTAACCCTAACTCTAACCCTAACCAGTACTATAAACGTAAAACTAATCCTAACCCTAAACCTAACCTTAACCCGTACTCTAACCCTATCCCGTAGCCTAACACTAACTCTAACCCTAACCCCTAACCCTAACCCTAACCCTAACCCTGACCCTAAACCTAACCCTAACCCGTACACTAACCCTAACCCTAACCCGTACCCTAACCCTAACCCATAGCCTAACCCGTACCCAAACGTTAAACCTAACCCATAACCTAACACTAACACAAACCCGTACCCTACCCGTACCCTAACCCTAACCCATATCGTTAACCGTACCTTAAACCTAACCCTAAACCGTACCCAAACCCGTACACTAACCCTAACCCTAACCTGTACACTAACACGTAGCATAACCCTAACCCAAACCCTAACCCTAACCCTAAACCTAACCCATAACCTACGCCTAACCCTAACCCGTACCCTAACCCTAACCGTCATCAACCCCTAACACTAACCCTAACCCGTACCCTAAACCTAACCCTAACCTTAACTCTTACCCTATACCTAAACCTAACCCTGACACTAACCATAACCCTAACTCTTACCCTAACCCATACCCTAACCCTAACCCGTCCCCTAACCCTAAACCTAACCCAAACACTATGCCTAACCCCCTACTATAACCCAATATTTAACCTAAACCTAAACCTAACCCTAACTCGTACCGTTAACTTTACCTGTACCCTAACTGTAAACCTAACCCTAAACCTAACCGTAACCCTGACCCTAACCCTAACCCTAATTCCGTACCCTAACCCTAACACTAACCCGCATCCTAAACCTAACGCTAACCCTAGACCTAACCCGAACCCTAACCCTAACCCGAACCCTAACACTAAACTTAAGCCTAACCCTAACGCGTACCCTTACCCTAACCCTTACCCTAATCCTAACCCTAACCCGTACCCTAACCCTAACCCGTACACAAACCGTAACCCTAACACGTACCCTAACACTTACCCTAACCCTAACCCTAACCCGCACAATAAAACCTAACCCTAACCCCATACCTAACATGTACACTACCCTATACCATACCCTAACCTTAACCCTAACCCATACCGTAACCCTAACACTAACCCTAACCCTAAAACTAACACTAACCCGTACACTAAACCTCACCCGAACCCTAACCTAACACTAAACCGTACCCTAACCCAAACCGTAGCCTAACCCTAACTCTAACCCTAACCCCTAACCCTAACCCTAACCCTAAACCTCACCCTAACCCGTACCCAAACGTAAACCTAACCCGTACCCTAACACTAAATCGAACCCGTACCCTAACCTTAACCCTAAACCTAACCCTAACCGTAACCCGCACCCTAAACTTAAACCTAAACCTAACCCAAACCATAACACTTAACCGTAACCTAACCCTAACCCATACCCTAAACCTAACATAACCTTAAGCATAACCCTAAACCGTACCCTAACCCTAAAACTAAACCGTACCCTCACCCCCACCCTAACCATAACCCGTACCCTAAAACTAACCCTAACTGTAACCCTGACACTAAACCTAACCCTAACCCTTACACTAACCCTAACCCTAATTCTAACCCGCACCCTAAACCTAACCTTAACCCATACCCTAACCCTAACCCGTAACCTAAACCTAACCCTTAACCTAAACTTAACCCGTATGCAAACCCTATCCCGTACCCTAAACATAACCCTAATCCGTATCCTAACCCTAACCTAACCCTAAGCCTAACCCGAACATTAACCCTAACCCTAACCCTAACACTAACCCTACCGCGTACTCTAACCCTAACCCGAACCTAACCCTAACCCTAACCCGTACCCTAAACCTAAACCTAACCCTAACTCGTACCCTAACCCTAACCCGTACCCTAACCCTAACCCTAACCCGTACCTAAACCTAACCCTAACCCTAACCCTAAACCGCACCTAAACCTAACCTTAACCCGTACACGAATCCTAACCCGTAACCTAATCCTAAACCTAACCCTAAACTTAACCCATACGCTAACCCTATCTGTACAGTAACCCTAACACTAACGCTAAACCTAACCCTAAACCGAACTCTAACCCTAACCCGTACCCTAACCCTAACGCGTACCCTAACACTAACCCTAACCCTAACACTAACCCTAAACTGTTCTCTAACCCTAAACCTAAACCTAACTCTAACCCTGACCCGTAATATAACCCTAACCCGTACCCTAACACTAACCCTAACACTAACACTAACCCTACCCCGTACCTAACCCTAAACCTAACCCTAAATCTAACCCTAACCTGTACTGTAACCCTAACCCTAACCCTAACCCTAACCCATACAGTAACCCTAACACGTACCCTAACCCTAACCCTAACCCTAAACCTAACCCTAACCTTGACCCTAAACCTAACCCTAACCCGTACCCTAACCCTAAACCGTACCCTCACCCTAACCCTAAACCTAACCCGTACCCTAACCCTAAATGTAACCCTAACCCGAACCCAGCCCTAACCCTAACACGTACCCTAACCCTAACCCTAACTCGCACACTAAACCTAACATAACCCTAGACCTAACACCTACACTAACCCTATCTCATACCGTAACCTTAACCCTAACCCGTAATGTAACCCTAACACTAACCCTAACCCTAACCCTAACTCGTACCCAACCCTACCCATAGCCTAATCCTAACTCTAACCCTAACCCCTAACCCTAACCCTAACCCTTACCCTAAACCGTACCCAAACTGTAAACCTAACCCATACCCTAACACTAACCAAACCTGTACTCTAATCCTAACCCAAATCTAAACCTAACCCGTACCCTCACCCTTCTCGTAGCCTAAATCTAACTCTAACCCTAACCCCTAACCCTAACGCTAACCCTAACCCTTACCCTAACACGTACCCAAACGGTAAACCTAACACGTACCCTAACACTAACCCAAACCCGTACTCTAACCCTAACCCTAACCCGCACCCGAAACTTAACCCAAAACATAACCTTTAACCGTAACCTAACCCTAACCCATACCCTAACCTAACCCTAACATTAACCGTAAACCTAACTCGTACCCTAACCGTAAAACTAACCCGTACCCTAACCCCAACCCTAACCTTAACGCGTACACTAACACTAACCCTAACCCTAACCCTGACCCAAAACCTAACCCTAACCGTACACTAACCCTAACCCTAACCCTAACACTAACCCTATCCCGTACTCTAAACCTAACCCTAACCCTAATCCTAACCCTAACCCGTACTCTAACCTTAACCCTAACCCTAACAATAACCATAACCCTAACACTAACCCTAACCAGTACTCTAACCCTAAACGTAACCCTAACACTAACCCTAACCCCCTACTATAATCCTAACCCGAAACCTAACCCTTACCCTAACCCTAACTCGTACCGTAACCTGAACCTGTACCCAACCCTAAACCTAACCCTAAACCTAACCCTAACACTGACCTAAGCATAACCCTAATCTCGTACCCTAACCCTAACCCTAACCCGCATCCTAAACCTAACCCTAAACCTAGACCTAACCCGTAGCCTAACCCTAACCATACCCTAACACTAACCCGTACCTTAACCCTAACACTAACCCTAACCCTAACCCGTACGCTAACCATAACCCTAACCCATACCCTAACCCTAACCCGTAACCTAACCCTAACCCAGGGCCTAACTCTAAACCGCACCGTAAACCTAATCCTAACCCTAGACATAACCCGTACCCTAAAATTATCCCGTACCCTAACCCTAGTCCTAACCCGTATCCTAACCCTAACACTAACCCTAACCCTAACACTAACCCTAACCTGTACACTAACCCTAACCCTAACCCTAACCCATACCCTAACCCTAACCCGCACCAAAATCTATCCCTAACCCGTACCCTAACCCTAACCCGTTACCTAAACCTAACCCTAACCTTAAACTTAACCCATACACTAACCCTATCCTATACCCTAAACCTAACCCTAACCCGTAACCTAACCCTAAATCTAACCCTAACCCTATCCGTACACTAATCCTAACCCTAACCCTAACACTAACCCTAACCCGTACTCTAACATTAACCCTAACCCTAAACGCAACCCTAACCCGTACTCTAACCCTAACCCGTACCCTAACACTAACCCTTACCCTAACCCTAAACCTAAACCGTACCTAACCCTAAACGTAACCCTAAACTGTACCCAAACCCTAACACTAACACGTACCCTAACACTAACCCTAACCCTAACCCGCACACTAATCCTAACCCTAACTCTACACCTAACACGTACACTAACCCTATCCCTTACCATAACCTTAACCCTAACCCGTACCGTAACCCTAACCCTAAACCTAACCCTAACCCTAACCCGTACACTAACCCTAACACTAACCCTAACCGTAACCCGTACCCTAACCCTACCCGTAGCCTATTCCTAAATCTAGCCCTAACCCCTAACCCTAAGCCTAACCGTAACCCTTACCCGAACCCATATCCAAATGGTAAACCTAACCCGTACCGTAACACTAACCCAAATCGGTACTCTAACCCTAACCGTAACCCTAACCCTAACCCTAACCCGCACCCTAAACTTAACCCTAACCCTAACCCAAATCATAACATTTAACCGTAACCTAACACTAACCCATAACCTAACCCTAACCCTAACCTTAACCATAACCCTAATCCGTAACCTAACCCTAAAACTAACCCGGACCCTAACCGCAACCCTAACCCTAACCCATACCTTAACACTAACACTAACCCTAACCCTGAACCTAAACCTAACCCTAAACCTTACACTAACCCTAACCCTAACCCAACCCGCACCCTAAACCTAACCCTAACCCGTACGCTAACCCTAACCCGTAACCTAAACCGAACCCTAACCCTAAACTTAAACCGTTCGCTAACCCTATCCCGTACCCTAAAACTAATCCTAACCCTTGTCCTAACCCATACCCAAACCTATCCGTACCCTAACCCTAACCCTAACCCGTACCCAAACACTAAGAGTAAACCTAACCCATACCCTAGCGCTTACCCTAAACCTAACCCTAAGCCTAACACGCACCCTAAACCTAAACCTAACCGTAACCCTATCCATAACCCTTACCCGTACCCTAACCCTAACCCATAACCTAACACTAACCCTAACCTTAACTGTAACCCTAACCCGTACCCTAACCCTAAAACTAACCCGTACCGTAACCCTAACCCTAACCCGTACCATGACCTTATCCCTAATCCTAACCCTGACCCTAAACCTAACCCTAACCTGTACCCTAAACCTAACCCGCACCTAACCCTAACCCTAACCCTAACCCGTACCCAACCCTAATTCGTAACCGAACCCTAACCCTAACCCGTACCCAAACCCTAAGAGTAACTCTAAACCATACCCTAGCGCTAACCCTAACCCTAACCCTTACCGTAACACTAACTCGCACCCTAAACCTAAACCTAACCCTACCCTAACATAAGCCTTACCCGTACCCTAACCCTAACCCATAACCTAACCCTAACCCTAAACGTAACCGTAACCCTGACCCATAACCTAACCCTAAAATTAACCCATACACTAACCCCAACACTAAACCTAAACCTAACCCATACCCTAACACTAACCCGGACCTAAACCGTACCCTAACCCGTACCCTAATCCTCAACAGTAACCTAACCTAAACCTAAACCTAAACTTATCCCGTACACTAACCCTATTCCGTACCCTAAACCTAACATTAACCTGTAACCTAAACCTAACCCTAACCCTGACCCTATCCGTACACTAAACCTAACTCTAACCCTAACACTAACCCTATCCCATACTCTAACCCTAACCCTAACCCTAACACTAACACTAACCCTAACTTGTACTCTAACCCTAACCCTAACCCTAAATGTAACCCTAACCCGTAATCTAACCCTAACACGTACCCTAACACTAACCCTAACCCTAACACTATCCCTAACCGGTACCCTAACACTAAATGTAACCCTAACCCGTACCCAAACCCTAACCCTAACATGTACCCTAACCCTACCC